>JBAOKB010000161.1:0-226934 GCA_037044905.1 Hortaea werneckii | reverse complement strand
ATTGCTAAGGTTAAACGTAACTTGGTTTGTTCCCTGAACAGCACCTACCCTAACCCTAACCCTAACCCTAACCCTAACCCTAACCCTAACCCTAACCCTAACCCTAACCCTAACCCTAACCCTAACCCTAACCCTAACCCTAACCCTAACCCTAACCCTAACCCTAACCCTAACCCTAACCCTATGCCTCCGGCGGCCCTGGCGTCGGCGCCCTGAACGGCTTCCCCTTTCCTTTTCTCTCTCTTTTTCCTCCCGACAATTGGAACCCTCTTGCCTCCGGCGGCCCTGGCGTCGGCGCCCTGAACGGCTTGCTCTCTCTTTTACATTTCACTAACATTTCGCCCTGTACTAGCTAACCCTAACCCTCAGCCTCCTTCCTCCCTCCTGCCCTCTTCTATCTCAGCTTATATGATACACCATTCTCACCAACTCGTTCGTTTCCATCATGTTCGTCGCCCGCTTCCGGATCACCCACCTCCATAGTCGGCCCCATTCGTCCTCTTCCAACCCTCCCCCCTCCCAAAATCCCAAACTCCTCTCCATCTCCCCCTCTACCCACCCCCACTCCCACTCCTTTCCCTCCCTCTCTTCCCTCCCCCACATCCTTTGGCTGATTACCGCCCCTCCTATGTCCTCCATCACTCCCTTGTATTGGCATCCTGCCCCCGCAACTCCGCTTCGCTGATATCCTGCCGTTTTACTCCCGCACGCCGCCGTCTTCTCTTCCCATCTTTGACATATGCTCTGCGGCACCCAGCAGAAATTGCACCCGCTGAATCGAGCCATCTGTAGCCGCTTCATCCTCTTCTTCACTTCCGCCATCCTCTCCCCTGCCTCCTTCCCGTGCCCTCTGCACTCTTCCCACCCTCGAGCCCTTTTCGCCCGTTGTATCTGCCCTTGCGCCCAGCACACCGAACACCCTACCTTCGTCCAATCCTCTAGCCTCTTCACCATCTCGTCTCTGTCTATCTCTCTGCTAGCCCTCTCCGCTAACCTCGACCTCTTCTGCGCTTGCACTCTTTCTCCCTCTCTACTCATTCCTGTCCTCGCCTCGTTTATGCTTCGCTCCCTCTCCTCTCTCTCTCCTATACTTCTTGCCCTCTTTAGCCCTCTTCCTTCCTTTGCTGCCTCTTCACACTCATCCCCAGCTTCGGCCAACCCTGACCCTGATTCTCCCTCGTCGTCAACGTTGTCCGTACCTAACTCTGAGCCTCTCGGTGTTCCATCCTCGCTACCTTGTTCCATCGGCTCTGACCCTGACCCGTCTGCTTCCTCTTGCTCCCTCCTTCTATGCTGCTGTGATGGAACGAACCCCCCTGTCCTCACTACAACCCTCGCCCTCCTTCCCGTTCTTGTTAACCCTCTACATACATCACACACTTTCTCTCCGTTCTCGCATCCGATCCTGTCCGCCCTCCCATCCATCTCCCTGTCTAACACAACCCTCCTACACTTCTCCCCTTCCAGATATTCGTGCATCCCCCTTTCCATCACGAATCCCTTCTCCAAGATTTTCCGACCCCCTACTGTGTTGTAGCCTCTCATTAAGATCGCCTCGCTTGCCTCTCCATCTCTTCCTGCCCTTCCACTTTCCTGTGCGTAATCCCTCACCAATTCCTTCACTCCCACGTGTACCACCACCCTGATGTGTGGTGCATCCACCCCCATTCCCATCGCTGTCGTCGCCGCGAACACTCTGTGCGTCCCCTTGACCAGCTGTTCCAGAATCTTCCTTTTCATTTCTTCGTCTCCGACCCTCCTGTAGTACACTGGACACCTCAGCACTTCTCCAATCTTCTTGCACTGCTCTACCCTCCGGCAGTACACTATGATCTGTCCCTCCTCGTGTTCTTCCAGTTTCTTTCTTACCAACTCCGCTACCCTCTCCTCTTCTTCTCGCCGGTCGTACTCGACCACCTGGTAAGCGATGTTCCTCCTCGTCGTCGAGTCTCTTATCATCCGTACCGTCCTCTTCTCCAAGCCCATCGCTTCGAGCCAGCTCGACTCTTCCTTCGGTGGCAACGTTGCCGTGAGATACACCATCTGGCATCCCTTCCTGGCGAACTCCGCTAGCTCGAGCACTTTCGGCCTCCATGTCTCTGTCGAGTCCAGAACGATGTGGCTCTCGTCGACTACTATCCTGTCTAGCTCTCCGGTAGCTAGCTTGTCGTTGATGAACCTGTTGAACGCCTTCGTTACTGCGCTCTCGGGTGTTACTAGCACGATCCTCGCGTGCCTGGCGCTCTGGTCGGGCCATCTCCCGGCGTTGAGTCCGATCTCCTTGCATCTCCTCTCTAGATCGCTCCTTAGCGATATCAACGGCACCACTACCACCGTCACCCCTCCGACTGAGCAGAATGCCGGTAGCATGAACATCAGACTCTTGCCTCCTCCGGTCCTCATGACCATTACTACCTTCGGCTCGCCCGATACGATTGCCTTTAGCCCTTCCAGTTGTGAGCCTCTAAATGAAGCGTTCGGCCCCAGCATTTCCCTCAGACTCACGTTCAAGTCTGCCCTCCTCAACTTCGCCCACCTCTCTTCTTCTACCATCTTCCTGTATTTCTCCAGATCGATCGTCGGCTTTCCATTACCTGTCGCAGTGGACGGCCACCTGATGAAGTGGTGCCATGACACGCTCACCTTTCTGAACGATGCCTGCTCGGACTGCGTGCTGAACGGGTTCTCTGTCGTCAAGATCCCGTAGATCAACTCTTCCATCCTTTTACTGTGTCCGGATTGCATCTGCCTATCTTCTGTTGTTACTCCTTCGTACAACCGATCGAGCTGTTTTGTCACTTCTTCCTCTGGGCAGTGTACCCTTTGGATGGCTGGGTATAGCTGCCTCCATGTCGACGGCGTTACAAAGAATCCGGCCTGGCATTTTGATAGCTCCCTCTTCATCACCCTCTTCAGCCTCTCTGTGTTCCAGAAGCCGTCTATGCTGAGTGCCTGCAGCTTGCCCTCTTTCGCTTTTCCTCCATTCCTCGGCCTGCTTCGCGCCTCCCTCCCACTGACCATCCGATCTCCTGCCGTTCCTTCGTCATCACCTCCATCCGCCTCGCTTTCACTGCTCGGGCTTGTGCTCGATTCGCTCTCGCTTCCTGAACTGCCCTCTTCCCCGTCGCTTTCCCTTCCTCCTTCTTCGCTCCCACTCTCCTCCTCCTCCCTGACTCCGTCGACCTCGCCTTCCCATTTCTTTTCCGGCTCCGGCTCCCACAGATATTTGCTGAAGTCGAACTCGCCCCTGACTTCCCACCTGAGCATGTGCACGAACGGTTCCACTAGCCACAAATGGTACACCAACAGCTTTCCCACCTCTTGCGGCAGATACCTGTGGATTATCTTCGCTTCGCCGCTCTTGCTGTAGCCTTTGTGGTAGCCCGTCACCAGCTCGACCATGCCATTGTCAACAAAAACACCCCTCTGCGCTCGCGCACTCTCTCCGTTCTCGGTCCTGATGCTGACAACTTCCGTCCCTCTGGCTGGAGCTCCCCCTGCCATGTGACACAACACTATCAGCTCCTCCTTGAACAGAGTCACCTCCCGGAAGTACTGCTCCACCTTGGTCGTGTTCCACTTTAGCTCACTCCTGTCCCTCACTTCACTCATGTCGATATTTTGTAGAAAGTACTTGGTTATTCGGTCCTCTCTCATGGCCCGGCTCCACAACCACTTCCTGCTCTCCACGTCTTTCCCGTCCGGCCTCCTGACTCTGCCCAAGACTTCATCGTTTCTCTCATCGTCCAAGAAGCTCCAACCCTCGGTGAGATCGCTTGGGTTGTCGAACAGTCTGTCCAGATGCAAGATCGGCAGTTCCTCCTCTTGCTGTAAGAACATCAACCGCTTCGTGAGCCTCCCCAGACACCTTTCCCACAGCGAGTGTAGTGCATCTCTGAGATCTCCCATGCTGAAGCTGATCTTGTCGATGGCGACCTGTTGGCATCTGTTCATCCAAGTGACCCGTGCCCCGGCTTTCTCCGTGAACCTGATCCTCATTCCAAAAGTCTTCATGTGCAAGACCCTGTCCATCGGGCTCGCTGGTCCCCCGTATTCCTGAAGACACAACAGCCTGGGCACCATATCGTGCACCCCTTCTACAATGCTGACCGCTTCTTTTCTCGCCTCACTCTCACCTATCCCGGCTCCGATCAGCCGGTCGATGTCGTCTTGCCTCTGCTTGTAAGCCATGAACACCACCAGAGCCTTACAGACCGTGACGATGGCCGCCAGCTTCGGCGTGAAGTTGAACACGCTTACCCATCCTGCGTCTTCGGTGTCCAAGCCGAGAACTGCCAATGCGGACAGAAAGCCGCTTTGGAACTCGTCGTCTAGCAGCTCCTGGTCGAGCATGCTGGCCCAGAAAAGAACGATGGACCATTGTAACTCGTCTTCGCAGACCTTTCTGGCTCCCTTGTCTAGAGCGGCGGTCTCTCGTCTGGCGAGACTTTGCATTGCTCCCAGCCTCCTCGCTTGCCCATCCGTCAACGTGTAGTCTGGCTTGTTCTCCCATGTCTGACTCCTCCAAAGATATCTCAGCATTGATACCCAGACCCTGGAGTATTTCTTCTTCGTACTGGCCTCGTGTTTGCTGTAGAATGGAGTCTCGTTGTTCGCGGCCCCGGTTTCCTTCCTGTTCACGTAGTGAAGAGCGGACCTTGGGATCGTCCGCGGACTGCTGACGTCCATGGCCTTCTTGATCACCCTGCCGGTCGCTCTGCAAGCTCTCTCGATCGCCTCCTCTTCTTCATCCACGCTCTCTATCCCCCGCTCGTCCGCCTCAAGCTTTGGCGCCGCACTTAGACTAGCCCGTAGCTCTTCTTTCTCAAACCCAGCCAGATGGTGAGCCCAGCTGGTGTGTTCCAGCCATGGATCCATTTCAGACCTGACATTGCTGACGTTCACCTTCCTGTGATGGTGCGCCTCCCGCAGCTTCCTCTTGAGTCCATCGGCTACCTCATCTGTCAACTTCTGCGCCCTGTCCTCGGGCTCGCAGCCATGACCGCCTCCTAGCATCCGTGGCGCTGGCGGTAGCACTTTAAAGAGCTTAGTCCACTGCGCATACTTGAAGAATCTCTGACAGCAGTGACCTTCCGTGAACGGCTGGTTTGCGGCGGGTCGACTCCTCAAACTCCCTCGACCTCCTCTGCTTTTGGCGCTGTTCCAGCCGTGTTCCTTTCTACAGTGCGCCTCGATCCCCTTTTTACTCTCCCTCAGCAACCCGCACGCTTTGCACTGTGAGCATTGCTCGATGACCGGGCCGAGCTCCTGGATCGCTTCCTGTTCGGCGGCGGGGTACACGACGTCTTCTGACCTATAAGCGACGTGGTCGAGTTTTTCCACTTGTTCGATTATTCCTTTCCTAGTGCTCACTGTTAGCGTCTAGTGACTTTGGCTAAGATGCGCCTTGATTTGGTCTAGAACCACTGCAAACTTGCAATCTCTACAAACGATGATTTGAAAATTCTGGAAGTGTACGAACAGACTCTCAAAAGCGTCCATGGTGTATTAGCTGTCGAGCAACGTGTCTGTCCTAATGTTTCGGTCGGCGGCCTCGCCTAGGCTCAGCTGCACCGCCCCCTGTCACAGAATTTTCGCGATCCCTGTCGCGATGGCGCGGTCACACATAATGGGGTTAAACGTTAGCTACATGCTACAAGAGTCGGTGGTCTTGCTGGGTGCTTTTCTGCACCTTTGTTGGTGTATTTCTATCTACCCTACCTCTTCGCGAGCGTCTAGCCTGCGCTTCCGGCGGTCCCTCAATTCTAGCCGAACCGCCGTTACGCCCGCCGACCCTAACCCTAAGCCTTTGCGAGCGGAACTTCACACAGAATGTCGGGATTTTCGAACCGCGATAACAATTCACCACGCGGGTCTCCCGCTCCGATGTTGAAAACTCACGAGTAAAGTGCCTACGGATTGGAAACTCACCGAGTTTGAAACGATTCCGACCGGTACTTTTCATTCCTTCTGCCCCCGGTTTTTCATGGAATCTGCCCCCTCCGGCGAATTCGGTGGCCCGTGCCCCCCACGCATTATCATGGAATCCGCCCCGGATTCTTTGAAGGATTGAGGGTAGGCATCGACCACCGGACCTCAGGTGAAGCATGAGACGAGGAACTCAATGTAGACCCTATCAATCACGGCGCTTTGGACATCAATCGATTCTTAGTAATTCATTGCACGCACTAGTGGCATTGCTGAAGACAATAGTATTATTCCGCTGCTTGAAGTTTTTGAGGGCAAGAGGGCAGCAATTTTTTGTCAGCGGTGGGGGAAGCAATTTTTATAATAGCCAGACGTCTCAATATAGAACGTGGAAGACTTCCGAATTCTGTAGCGTCGGAGGAAGCTCATGATTGATGCCTGCTATATCCTCGATATCTATCTCTTAAGCTCTATACGCCAATTAGTTGTTTCTGCAAATTGTACAAGCACTAATGTAAGTGCCCTTGAAGTAATATGGCATTACCGGTCCAACTATCAGTGGTAGTACTAGCTTGTGAGCCGAGAAGCCTCCCATTAGCTTGACAGGGACGGTTTCGTCACGAATACCTATCATAATGCACAAGTCTACCCGTTGCGCCTTATTCATCTCCTTGGTATCCATCAACATAGGTTTACGGGGGAACATGCTGGTAGGCAATGCGAATGATTCATAGAGGTTAATCTTTGAGAATTCTATAGCCAAGCAGCTAGCAAGATGCACACCGCGCTTTGTGGCTCTGTTCAGCTGCAGGACTATTGCGTGGCCTGAATTGAGGCCAGCGTGAGCGTTGATGATGCCAACGAGAGGGCGCGAAAGGAGATCCTCGCTATGATTACCAGCCTTGATAAAAACTTTACGCAGACAAGAGGAGAAGTGGGCTTCGCCATAAGACAGGAGGTTCTGTCGCAGGTCCATCAAACACACTCTTGACACATTCCGGTCAAGGTTGTAATTCTGGAGCTTGGACATGTCGCAAGCGTTTCTACGTGTCTGTGTTGGGCTATCGAATAAGAGCCAGTAACAATACCGGCAAGGGGAATGTTCGGTCTCGACGTTCATGGGTCGGTGTGGACTCGTATCCGTTGAGGGGGTGTTGTAAGGCTGTCACGTGAACAGTCTAGCGGATATGTGTGAATGCGCCTGACTAGAAGCGTATCCACCATGATCACGTTGGAAACCCCCGCTGGTGCATTGACATCGGCGGAAGTTCTCCAACGGAGCAGGTCCGAGCCTCGCGGAGATGCCCGTGGAGTCGCCGGATTCACACGGACGGTCTCCGGACACAATGTCGGACATACTCCGCCAACCCCACAGCGGCTTTTGGAGACCCCGCTCGCGGCAGCCCTCCAAGGACTGAGTAGCCGCACGGGCGACCTCCGAAGCATTGTTCCCATGCCGACGCAACGCTTCCAATGACCATCTCCAGGGCGCAGTGCAGCAGCGGAGACAACACTAGACCTCTGCACGGAAAAGAGCCGATGAGGCCACGGTGATCTCGTCGGCGCTCGATCAGGGATGTGAGCGGTATGGTTGGCCAAAGCGAGGCCCACCGAGAAGAAAGTCATCGAGCTTATATAACAAGGACGTCGCTGCTACCAATATCATGCTGTGCCTTTCCCCTCTTCCGTTACTTCTTCCCTGGACTCACATGAGCATCCAAGCGCTTTAATCGACAGCATTCACGCCTACCTTCTTATAATCCTGAACGCGCAATCATACATCATGTCGACAAACGGCTCAACCTTCACAGTGTCAAACCCATGGCGGGACCGCATCCTCAAAGGCGAAGTCTGCTCAGTCATGTCCTGCAAGTTCTTCGTTAGCAACGAAGTCGCTATGATGGTCAAGATGGCTGGCATCGATGGCATGTTCATCGACATGGAGCATTCTGTTTTGACCATTCGCGACGTATCGCAACTCGTCCTCGCATGCAACTACGTTGGCGTCAGTCCTATCGTGCGCATTCCATCCAAGTCACACTGGCACTTGAGCCGCATTCTAGATGCTGGTGCAGCGGCCGTCGTTATCCCTCACTGCGAGACTGTCCAAGAGGTCAAAGACGTGGTGCGAAATGCGAAGTACGGTCCGCTCGGTATTCGCGGATGTGCCAACAATCAACCTATCCTCAACTTCCAGACAGTGCCTACGCTGGTTGCCAACGATCTCCTTAACAGGGAAACTATGGTAATCCCCATGATCGAGACGCCTGCCGCAGTCGAGCTTGCAGACGAGTTTTTCGCCATTGACGGTGTCGACGGTATCTTGATAGGGTCCAACGATCTTTGCACAGACCTCGGAATCCCTGGTAAATATGATGACCCTCGCTACTTGGACTCTGTGGAAAAGATCATCGCGGCTGGTGTCAAAGCAGGCAAGCCAATTGGCATTGGAGGAATTGGAGGTCGCCTTGACCTTCTAGAACGATTCTTTCAGCTCGGTGCAACTTGGTCTTTGAGTGGAGGTGACGGTTCGATCTTGCAGGCTGGTATGAACAAGATCGGTCAGAACTATGTCGAGATCAATGGACGGGTACAAGGATCACGGGTGAATGGAAAAGCAGTAAATTAGCACATTTATGACATGCAACAATACGGCCAACACCGCGATCACATAATGAAATATACTAGCTCCCTAATGCCCGACGTCAAGGTGCCTTTTCCTTCGTCACAGGTGATCGACCTTGTACACATGCTCCGGCGAGCGTGTGGCGAGTTTCCCTTGAGCTCCGAGCAGCAAAAAGACGGGACGTATCGCGAGGTATCACAAGAACTCTCCGAATCCTATCCGGGCCCGCAGGCCTTTGGCAGTATTGTTGAAAATGCTCCAGGAATGAGGAAACCTGTGATGACGCCGGCTTTGTTTGACTGGCATGCGAAGCACGAAAAGGATGGGAACCCTTTCCATGCGCCAGGCTTGCTTCTGGTCCCGGATGGTCACGTTTTCAACCAATGGGTCAACACTGTTCAAAGCCTTTTCCCTGGCATTCAACTTGTGCTGGTCAAAATTGCGCCACATGGGAGCCGATCAAGCCGTAATGGAGGCAATCCGAAGGTGGCAAGAGGGTCGCACCGAAGGAATGCAAGGAGGGAAATGGCCATCCGCCTTCAAGCTCCTTGATGATTGGAGGAAAGCCAGGAGCTCATCTCGTTTGTTCATCTGCTCCTACAGCACATGGCAGAGCAACTTGATCGAGACTTTTCCGCTGAAGAGAGATGAGCTGAAGAAGCGTCCACATGATGAAGATGTCTGCACTCACCAGAACAAGCAAGCCCGCAAGAATGAGAAGGTCCGTTATGATGTGCCGAAGTGGAAGGGTCGGTTTGCAATGTCTATCTTCGACGAGGGTCACATTATGCGCAACACGGACACTCAGTCTCTTGGCTCGCTCGG
Source organism: Hortaea werneckii (assembly GCA_037044905.1). Lineage (NCBI taxonomy): Eukaryota > Fungi > Ascomycota > Dothideomycetes > Mycosphaerellales > Teratosphaeriaceae > Hortaea > Hortaea werneckii. The sequence goes on along the minus strand of JBAOKB010000161.1, from coordinate 217,555 downwards.
AGGATGGAATCGCCTATCAGCTGATTTCTGATTGCCAGCCTCTATCGTCAATGATGCCACGGACAGAGCCGGAATAGGCAAAATGTTGTGGCGAGAGGCGGAGAAAGCATTCGGCGTTCTGCGCATTCCAAAGAGACTTTGTCTTGGCTGTCCGAGAACGGTGGTAGCAAAACATGGAAAGTGTGGGATTCCCAGTCTCTGAACCAAGCGCCAGTCAACGATGCCGCACGTCTGATTCAAATGAATCCTAAGATTTATGACGACCTCGTCAAAGGGAAGCCCCTCCACGTCTAAGCCCAGTGTACACCGTACTACGACAAGCTGGTGACTTTGAGGCGATCGCATCACAGTGAATGCCCTGGATACAGGGGGCTGGTGCTGGTGTAACAACAGCCGGCAAACTGGACCTGACCGCTATGATGCAAAGCCACGAAACGAAGACCCGGCATTCAATACACACAGACGAAGAGGAGAAGCGTGCGTTTTTGTATTGGCATCGTGAATCCTCTAGTTCAGTCTATCCTTCGACCGCGCCTTCACTGTGCTTTAGCCGGCCGGGCACATGTAATGACATTTGCTTAGACTACACGCTACGATCTGCAAGGAGCATGCAAAGAAATTCCATGCATCCAAAAAGAACAAAAAGAGTGGCAATGAAAAGCCATCGCCACCGCCAGTGGGCCCGGCCTTGCGCAAAATGACATACTGTACTGCTTCTGTGAACCTTGGGGAAATTCGCAGATGAAATGCAAAACAAACGGTTTCGACACCAACATCGACAGTATGCAGTTGTGGAGATCTAAAGGCGTCGACGCAGAAGTGTTTCTTGGCCTCCTGAGATTCTTTCGCCCTCAACACGGTGCCGACTCGGAAATGCACCGATTTTCCCGTGCCGAACGCCTACAAGAGCTCGCATGAGGGCTTCCAAAGCTATGGGAGATACTGAAGGAAATCGATGACCATTGTCTGCCTTGTCGCAACACTCTAGGCGGAGAATTTCGATTCAAGAAGCTTCTGATCACCGAAGGATTTCCTCTGATCGCATGGTACTGGGTTGAGCCTACCAGCGATTGGTTATCTCATGATACGTGCCGTTGCAAGATGACTTTGAATTGCTTACGATTATGGGTCAGTGAGAACCGGGCATCCCGTCGACTGTGCAGCCCGCGTGAATATTTGCATGCTTATCCGTATTGAGACACAAGGATTAGGACAGCGCGGAAGGTCTTGTGAAGAAAACGACGGTTTGTGCCCTGGGCCGTGTTGAAGCCAAATCTTCGTGCTCAAGGGAGTGAAAGAAAGTGTCCCATTGCTGCTTGCTTGTGTCTTTGGGCTGAACGGTAGGAGCCCATCTTTGCTACAGGAGATCCATAAATTTGTCTTGATTCCTTTGCATTGGACCTTATGGACAGGCGAAAATGCGAATAAACACTACCTGCAAGCTGCTCTTGTTGGTAACCCTCAAGGAGAAGTTTTGTCTTATAGCCATTTTCATATGCATGCGTGTAGTCAACAAGGCCAGCCATTGTGTCGTGATGCGTGAAAGGGGTTGATCTAGAGAGGAAGCAAAGCAGTCGCACGTGGATGACGCCTCTCCGCTTTCGGAGCAAAGCCCTCCACAATTACCGAAAGTCTTGGCAAGGATATCGCGGAGGAGTATAAGTATATAGGTAGCTAGGTAGGTAGGCATGCTTTGGACGCAGCACAAATTCGACGTTTTGAAATTGTACACCACGCAAGACCGACGAAACAACGAATTCTGCATTAGAAGACTGTCATGAGATTGCGACCGAGAGCTAACAATGGCAGGTAATTCCGAAGACGCTTATCGATGTAGCAAGCCCGCCATTTCGCCTGCATCAGGCCTATCCAGAAATCCTACATCAATTGCCTTGACTTTGAAGACTGTACGCAATCACTTCTAAGCTCTGGAGCATTGGACTATCCTGGCTTCTTAAGCATTCGTGAACGATGCTTTTCTGGACGATGTGTTCTTACCGCAAGCGTGGCATTTCGGCATCCCGACCCTCGGCTTGGCATTCCAATCTTGCACGCTCAGAAGAAAGGGAGAAAAAAAGAAAAAAGAAGATCAAGACACCGGTCGCTGAATCCCAGATGTGGCATTGCGCATTCAATTCATGCGCTGTTGGAAAGAACATCTGGGCAAGCGGCTGCGATTGCCATCCCCTGATGGCTACTGCCACTGCGTCTTCGTCGACCATCATACTTGACACGTTTGCCACATGAGGCGCCTCGACAGTTACGATACTCGCTGGTGTCATGCCAAAATCGGATATGGAACACGGCTCCGGGAACTGTGGGCCTATGCTTCAGCGAGATGGTATGAGCGCCCTTGCCAAACTTTGGATTGCTCTTGTGAGCGACTTCCTCCCAGCGCCCCTATTTCGGGAATGCATCGACGAACCAACACCGGAGCTGCTAGACGAGGCAGCATTGTACGCATGCTCTTTCCTCTACAGGTCGAATGGCCTCGATTCTTTATGTGCTCGTTGAGATAGGGCGCTGAGAGAGAGGACCACGTGCGCTTGCAAGACCCCGGGCACCTCGCGACGTCCGACCCACAGTCACCTTCCAGCCAACCTTCAGGGGCTTCACCGTCAACACGAATATCTCAAGAACGAGTCGACGAACCCTTATGGGACTTGCTCGAGACGGTAGCGAAGGTACAGCGCTCTTTCCGTCGGTCTTTCATGCACCGAAATCCTTTATGTTGTCGCTGAGATAGACCACAGAGGGTACGCTTCTGAGCATCCCAGGGTCTAGCTGATTACCATGCGACGTCTTTCTGTGGTCCAACCCGGCTCACGGCTTCGCGCAAGTAGACCTAATCTAGCTGGCGATGATGCTACAGAAAGATCACCTGGCAGATTCTAAGTTTCCCAGCCACTTTGTTGCGCCCGTAGGAGAAGGGTCCCTCGCCCTCTATAAGAGTGCGCCGCCCCCCATCTGGCGATTCCTTCCTCCTTTCTCACATTGTATCACGGAAAGCAAGCTCTGCCGGCACACAAATCTTCAGCAAGCAGCAACTTTTCAAACAACAGCAACGACAGCAACAGCAGCAACAACTGTAACAGTAACCACACCAAAGCCATACATAGTACCAAAACCAATTAACCCCTTCGCCCTTTCCTTGTGCAATGTGCTAACATTCCGCAGGCAATGGCATTCCGCGAGCGCTTTACAAAGCTCAGGCGCAAGACCGGAAAGGTCCTCGGCCTGTGCCTTCTACGTGCCATTAAAGGCATCGTCCTCGCCATTGTCGGCTTGCCATTCATCATGGTACACTGGATTTGCGTCCACATATACCGAGGTGTGGTTCTTGGATTCGAACCACGACATGAGCCATACTTCTCCCACTCCTGATCGATCCCTGGCTCTTCTACCAACTCGAGACACTCTCCGCGGGCTCAATTTGCCGCCTCTCCAAATGCGCTCGGCCGAATTTCGATTGCTTTTTGCTCTGCTGCGACTACCCTCCTTTCGGAGGTCCCTCTATCTCACTCTGCTGCGCCTACCCTTCTTTTGGAGGCCCCTTTCATCTCACCCACGATCGCTGCGCATGTCAAGGGCAGCCAACACACCGGCCAATGCCTCGGCAACCACTCAACTTGCTGCGCCCGCCCTCCTTTCGGAGGCCCCTCTTCTTCGACCACACGTCATGTCAAGGGCAGCCAACATACCGGCGAACGCCTCGGCAATCACTCATCCGCTCATGTCATAAGCAGCCCACGTGCGCGCGACCGCCTGGCGTCATAAGCCGTCCACCTCTCGCTCACACATAAGCCTTTTGGCGTCTCCACCCTCTCGCTCATACATAAGTCAAGGGCAGCCACACATAACCGCCTGCCATCTGGCGCCATCTGGCGCCTCTCTCGTCCGCCTATACATAAGTCAAGGGCAGCCAACATACCGGCGACCGCCTCGGCGTCTCTGACCTTCCGCCTATACATAAGTCAAGGGCAGCCAACATAGCGGCGACCGCCTCGGCGTCTTTCCTCTTCCGCCTACACATAAGCCATCTGGCGTCTCTCCCGTTCGCCTACACATAAGTCAAGGGCAGCCAACATACCGGCGACCGCCTCGGCGTCTTTCTCCTCCTCCGCCACCTCTCTTCTTTTCCGCCCATACATAAGCCTTTCGGCGTCTATACCTTCGCTTCTCAATACGGAGAAGAATGTAGTCAACATTGGCCATTTGGCAAGAGTAAGCCGCATTCTCCCTCTTTCGTATCTGAATCTCTCTGTTACTGTCCTTTCTATCAAACGGTAAGCATTGTTTTAGTCGCTACTCCACGAGGTAAGCAGTATGCCTTCTTCTTTGCTTGTCCGCCGTAGGGTAAGTTGCCAGCCTTCGCCTCCTTCCCGGCATGTCATGTGTCTTCAATGAATCGACAGGTCGCGATGCAAGCGGCACGCAACTTCCGCGGATGGCAATGCGCCCGCGTGGTTTCTTTGAGTCTGCGTTCCGTTTTCTTGGAAGTTGCGGAGCATGTCAAATGGAAGTCGCTCATCTTTCTGATTGCATTCCCGCGCTGTCTAAGTCGCAAGGTGACGCTGTAAGTTGTTCTGGTCACAAAGTCGCTGGAATTTGGTCTCAGTGCCTTGGGAGTTGATGTCCTTCGGCAAATCGTGCGCTCTCAGTTGGCTCGAGGCGTAGTAACTTCATAGGCTCACCCGAGCAACGCAGGGGAAAGCCCACAGCGCGAGATTGCTTTGCGGAAGTGGAATTATGTTCTAACACATCGCTTAGGTCAATCACAGCGTGTTCTGTCGCAGCGACAAGACGCTCTGCTTCGCCCACCGAACGCGCACCTCTGTCACCTTGCAATGCCAGCGACTGCACGACCGCGAGCTTACAGCATCTCGTCAATCGGTTTCCCTACAGCTTTACGATAATGCCTCACTCGCTCCACCACCTTCTCGCTCGCAGGGTTTCCCTCGCTGAGCGCTCAGCATGTACGGTATGCCTATCGCCCCCGCCTCCGCACCGCGCGATACACTTCCACGGTGACCGTTGAAGACGATGCACGTTGTGTTTGGCATGGAGACCCGAAGGAGTCAGCGACAGATAAGGCTGAGTGTTCGAGGCGGTTTGCGACATGGCTGGTGGCTGGTGGCGGTCTGTAGCCGTCACACTCCTTGATACCAGTCAGCTTTGCCATGCGACGGCGGGCGGCCATTTCTGGAACGCTGCAATGGAACGCATCTTGAAAGGGAGCTTTCAGACGCGTCTATGGGACAAGATCCAGCATTTTGGCTGGCCATACGCGACTGCTGGGGTGATGGAGTCACTCTACAGCGAGCGACTTCCCTCTGTCACCCCGTGCACAGGAATACGATCGGTTGGCTCAGCATAGGATTAACAGCTTCTCCACACAATACTGAGTCTCGCCGCAGTGTCTCGGCGGTTCTTTGACATGGCTGCGTGCCACTTTGAGTCCATTTGACATGCGCTTCGACTGAACCTTTCATCACTGCCTGACTCTATATCAGTCTGCGTCTGACCATACTGGTGGCGCGTAAAAGGCAGCAAAAGTCGCGACAAAAGTATTGCGATGGCTCCCAACCATCCTCGTAAGTCACCTGCCGCTGAGTTTTGCGTATTCTTTAACTTGCGCATACTCCGGTCCGTATCATTGACTTTAACCTCAATCCAACTCAATTCATCTGATACGCTGCAGTTTTCAACCTCACTTCACATGTAACTTGCCGGAATTACGCCGTGCTGGAACTCTTTCCGCACTGGCATCACATGCAAACGAGATATATCTTGATGTTTCTACTCTGAACACACTTAACCTTCTACAACAGCAAAAGTCTCTCTTGTTCCGAAAGGTTGGTAGCTCTGCGTCGGTCCGTCCACCTCCAAAAGAACCGGACTCCTGCCAGATACTTCGCATTTGTTGCACCACCACTCCAAAAATCGATAACGACAAACGACCTACCTTCGATGGTACCGTCCCCGCAGATGTGCGGCTGTCCACACTCTTCCTACACCACCTGACGCTCTCAGATCCCTTCAAACTATCAGACCCGTGTACTCGGCAACTCGACCGCTCTAACAACCGAGGATGTTTGGCCTTTCCTTGGCAGCTCTGTGAACCAGGTATCCCCTTGCCTTCGAGCCAGCCCTGTGACGAGGAAATGATTCATCGGATGAATCGCTCTCCGGCTCGTCAGAGGAGTCATCTGACTCATCCCAAAAATCGCTTTTCCTTGAAAACGACGAACTTCCAGATATTGAGGCTCTTGATTGCAATGATCCGTCGGATCAATCACCGTCCGGCTCGCCAAATAACGGAAGCTGTAGCGACAGCCTCACCGAGACTGCTGCTTCAAATCGCCCAGATTCATTGGGTCAGTTACCACCCGACTCGCCAAGCGCTAGGGACTCCAGTGAAAGCGCTGCGAAGATTGGGACATCTAATGGCCTGGGTTCAGCGAATAAGTTAACCTCCAGCTCGCCGAGTCCGAGGGCTCGCAGATCTGCGGCCACCCAGCCCTTAACATCGCCGAATGAAGGAAACCTCTCGCTCATCCTCCCAATTGTACTTACTTTCCAGTCTATATGAATGCACTGATCGAGAAAGGTTCGTAACTTCAAATGAAACAAACGATGAGAACGATCTTGGAGAAAGATACAGTCAGTCAAAACATGCTGCTGGTTTACTTTTCGTCTGCATGTTTGGCTCTGATTGGGTATTTGAGGATCGACATTATAAAGTCATCGCTTTCGCGCTTGCATGAACCAGACTAATAGGGTCCTAGCGGTAACGACGCAGACAGCGCTCAACACCGGTGAGTTGGCGATACCCCGGAACCGCTATGCTATGCTGCAGCTGCAGGTCCATGTATTAAAGCTTTGGGGCCTTCTAAGCATTGGCGACGACAACAAAACGCCGTATGGTCGCATCACTCTGACTGATGTGGCAGATATCGACCCACTCGGAAAGATCGCCGCAAACTGCCATCAAGCTCAAGAATGAAATCCAGAGTAGCCTTGCTCAAGGATATGTGCAACGACTGTCCAACGACAGCACTTTCGCAGCATGCGAAGGGGCAATGCAGCCTGAAAGGCTGGAGCAAATGCGAGCAGTTGTTGAGTTCATCCGGGAAAAGCCAACTGCCTTTGTTAGGGCTGGGTTTGACTTTGACAATCAACGAAGTGGTCAAGACAAGTACGCAGTAACCCTTACTAGAGTGACCAAGGGCGTCATCGACCACGACGGTGGGGATGTAACGGTCTGGCTCGACAGTTGGAAGAATGCTATGGAGGGTCTCGAGCAAGACGAGCGCCGATGCCAGCATAAAAATACGTTCATTCACCGCATTATCGCTATTAATGCGTCAGCACGCCTTGCTGAAAAGCTCCAGCAGGAGGTAAAAAGTATCGCCCCCCTCCAATTCGACGCCTGATTCTACATGCTGACGTGTTGCCTAGACAGTCAACTGTGGGAACTCGAGCCGCAAGAAAAGGACAGCAAGCTACGAGCGATGTATCACACCTGCCGTAGGGTGACGGCCATGATGTACACCCCTGACACGAGAGCTAAGGCCGTGAACGTGCCATCCAACTGCATCCTGCGCGCTCGTCTTGCGGCCGTCACCTACGCGTTCCGTGACCTGATTAAGACACTTTCTGATGATGATGAGGAGGAACAACGGCTTCGCGAGTAGAGGAGGAACAGGAAAACAAGGCGACTAGGGCAAGCAGCGGATCTGACAGCCATGTGTTATTAGGGTCTGTACAAAATTCAGACAGCATTTCTGGCCGTCTACAGATACAACGAGTAAGGCCAATATCTTACACAGTAGACTTATAGTCTTTACATTTGAAAAGGTTGGTGTGGAAATCACTGCAACTTGATACATTGCAAACTTGATAAAGACAGAACAGCTCACTTATAGCTTGTAGGTGCTTGTTTTAGCAATTGGTAGCCTCGAGAGGGACGACGATGGCAGATCTGTCCTTCCCCTTCCATTGGATCCCTTGTAGTGCCGTTGGAGCATAAACTTGAAAGATTCCCCCTCTTTTCGCGGGACCGGCCCTGGCGGAGCTACCTTGAAACTTAACATAATGTTCGAGAGCATGTTGAGAAATCACATGTTCCAGAGCACATGCGTCGGGCAGAAGTGAAGCCAGATCTTTGCACGTGCCTGCCTAATTAAGAAACTGTGCTAGCGCCGCGCTAGTGGTGAGCTAGCGCGTAAGGGTATTTAAGGTCTCTTTTTCGACTTTCTTCCTTTTCCATTAACATCCACGTCAAACGACAAACAGATTTCCTTGTCAGCTCTTCCTTGGCCGGGACCCTTTGGTTCAACTCCTAGCCAGCTCACTATCTATTCTTTGCATTTCATCTGCCAATTCCCACAACAAAAGCCGAACAAGAACGGATTTCCTGGCAGCTCTACCTTGGCCGGTACCCTTTTCCTCAAGCCAACTTGCTAGTTATTCATCCTACCCAATTAGCCAGCCTTCTCACCTAAGATCCAGTCGCCACCCTGCAACCATCGGTACAGCTGAAGCCAATCCTTACTAGCTGCAGTCCCGTGAACAACCGGTCGCTGCGATGCCGTCGTCAAAGATGGAATTTCCCGACGCCCCGATCGATAGCTCCGTGTCTTCGGCGACAAACATGACGAAAGCTCAGAACAAGAAAGATCTCATGGCCTACTTGATTCTCACTACGCCCAGCAACGAGATGTTCAAACGCTGGCTCGGCTTCGGTTTGAATTTCAAGTATTACAATTACTTAAGGGAAATCGAAGATCCCAGCCACCGCGTGGAGAAAAGCACCGGGATTCAAGCATTACAATGGTTGCAGAAGGTGAAACTAGATCCCCCGAAAGACGAGGGAAAGGCTGCCTAGCGAAAGTGTCAAAGGCAATGTGGAGACGGCAGTAGGGAAGTTCATGGGAAGGGTAGGTATGAGGACCACGAGAAGAAACTAAGTTATGTCGAAGTTTTGGGCACCATTGTCTTTCACTGGCGCCAGGAGCTACGCGGTTTCGAGAACGGCACTACAAACACGAATGCAAAAAATTCCTGGAATCAAGCGTTCCGCAACTGGAACAACAAGCATTCATCAGATGGCAAAGAACTGCCCGGCGAGTTCCAAGTGCTTGACTTGAGTGCCGACGATATACCTCTCGGATTACGCTCAGAGCGACCTGCACTGAAAAGGGAGAAGGAGTTTGAATTGTACAATCGCCTCTTTTGGCAGTACATCTACTTTAAATCGAACATCATGCAACCGAAAAGCAAATGGCCCCACTTCTGGGTAAAGGTCACCAAGGGGTGGTGTTAGAGTCACTTTGCAAACACTTCCATGGTATGGAAAAGCCTGTGGAAAGCGAGGAGGAAACGTCTAGTTCCGATGAGCAATCTTCCACCGGTAACGAGGGTGGCACCCTCGGCGAATCCCTCGAAGAAGATGCTGAAGAGGCAGCGTCCCCAGTGATGGCAACGTAAAGGACGTTGGCACTACGAACGTCAGCGGTTGATCTGAGATCTTGTGCTAGCAATGAGCCGGATTCTCACTTGTACATTACTGGTAGCGAGGAGGAGTTGGTTTGCGACTTTCCACTGTTTGGCCAGAGGAAATCTGAGTGGGTGACCCGGCCAAACAAGTGAATTTCTTTCTGGTTTTGTGTGCGTTCTTACGGCCGATCACGACTCAGCATGAAACAAGCCTTGAGGGCAAGGCTCTCCTTTCAAAAAGGCGGTTTGCAACTTGGCACCGTCTGGCCGGAGGGAATCTGAGTGGGTGGCCCGGCCAACGAGTGAACATTTCTTTTGTAGTTTTTGCGTTCTCACGGCCGATCACGACTGAGCATGAGATAAGCCACATGGCGAGGCAGTCTTCTCAAGAAAGCAGCATACCTTATGTAATCATGGCTTATAAAAGTCTCCACTTCCTACTAGCTAGCTCTACATAGTATCATTATGATCAATGACACACTCAAACCATCACAAGTGGTAGCTAGGTAAATTGAGGCTTTAAAACAAATGGAACAAGCATAAAGCATACTTAATGTCATGACCGATGCACCGCTTCACCTGTCGTCGCAGGTAGTTTGATACGGCCGAAAATGAAACTAACTTGAGGCGATGCCCAATGTGCGGAATAGAAGCTCGAGCGAGCTCTCGTCCCATCGACTTATTGTGTGCCCAGGTTTTCTCGAACTGACGCATGATTGAAGGAGGCTCGTAGCAAGAACCATAAGTCGATCGTCCCATTTTGAAAGCAACCGAGCAGTCGCTGGAGCAGAACGTGGTTGGCTTGGGTTCGAGCAAAATCGCCACATAAACACCAGTCAACTTCTGTCGCGAGCTCCAGGGGTATGCACTTCGAAGGTGAGGTCACTTGAGGCGGAGCTCGATGCCGAAAAGGAGGCTCATCGTGAGACCTCTTTCTCTCTCATCTCTGCTAGGCATCAAATCCCTTCTCTTCAAAAGTCACAGAGCAGCCAAGCCGAGGAGCTCGGCCGTGTACATCAGCAATTAGCGGGCTACAAAGTGGCGCTGGGTGTACGTGACAATGGGATTGCAGCTGAGCAAAACCGCTTACAGACCGTGCGGCGGGTCCGAGATATGGCCATGCAGCGTACCACGAGCAATGGCCGCTCAACACGCCAACCAGACCAGCGGCTTAGAGCAAAGTTTGAAGGATGGTGAGTTTTACAGGACGCAGCTAGTCTCGACCATGGAGGAGCTCAACAGGAAGTTGGAGGGGATGAGTGCTACCGCTCTGGGGGAGCGTCTTGACCATGCTAAGGAAAAAACTCGATTGGAGGACCAACTTTCAGCAGAACATAACGCAAAGGAAGATTACATTCAGACCATCAGAGAGCTTCAGACGACGCGAAAGGAGGAGCAACTTCTTGCGAGCAAACGCCAACAAATGCTACTGTGGGAATTAGGATCGATGAGGAACTTCATGCAACTTTCAGGCCGTAAACCCACTCTTCAGTGTACACACGACAACACGCGGCACGTGTCTCCTTACATGTTGGTACAGCTAGTTGTCAGAGGATGAACAGCTAATAAGAGGCTTGCTTTGATGCCTTTACATATAATACCGAGCCTACGAATGCATTTTCAAGACTAGCATGTGACTGCACATGATTCACGCCATGCTGGATTAGTCAGCCGTTCTGGTAGTACACATTCAATCCTTCTTTTCTTTTAGACTCATCCCAAACACTCACATTATCAGGTCGCATCTGGAGAACTACCTTGATCTCGCCGCCCATCTGCGCCGGTCGGGTCCTGTTTGCAACTGACCACAATTGAAGACCATTCAACGACTTGCGATGATCATCGCAACCCAGTCTACTATGTGACAACAGATTGATTTGATGCAAACCCTTTTGCCTCACCGAGATGGTTACCTACCTAGGTAGGTAGCTGAGGTTTGTGCCTAAGGCCTGTGTCGCTCACCGGGCAGGAGCCTGGAGGGCAACTTCCGCTGCGGATCTCCAACTTCACCTCATTGATGTGGACTTCACTCCGTACACTTTCGCCGACCTCATACCATCGGGACACTTCGTCTCATGCGAGCAGCGAGAGCGACAAGCGTGGTAGACCGGCGTCGAAGGGCACCGAAAATTGTTCCTCTCCGTCGCGCTTGTGTTCCTGTAACCTGGAGGATTTGATTGCCACTCCGCCTATTCGACCACACGCCAATAAAGCCTTTCAGGAAAGCTCTCGGCTCCGAAAAGTGCAGAACGTGCAACATTGAACATCTCTCATTCAGTTCAGCTCGAACACCGAGGAAAAGAGTGGTCGTTTACCGCTACAGGCATTCGTTTCGATCCCAGTTCGCACGTCATAAGACACGAAGAGGACATTGAAGGAGCAGCAAGCATGGTTTGACATCACCGAGCGGCGAACCAAGAAGCCTGCAACTCCGCCCGTCTGCTGCACAGAGCGCTTTCGGCAATCCACTACTCTAAAATCTCGGCCACAGGTGGAGCATCATCCCGACAGCCTGAAGTGCGTTCCGGACAGTCAAGCAGAGACGATTCTGGAAGACTTTGGCTCTCCGACTCGATTTGACGAGCATGTCCTTGAACATTCCTCGGAACAGAGTCAACTAAACTCACAGACGACATCAACGTCAGGTGAGACCAAGCGAAGACCTGTGCGAAGATACACACTGACTTTAATGGTGGTCGATACATCGCAGCCCTGCAATCCTGGGTCCTTCACATCAGTTCTGTACAGTCGTTCCAGCTACGCCCTAGGCGACGTCTTCAGCGGCGCATTGTTGCCTCCAAGGAAGCGGACAAGATCAGAGCGTGAAAGTAGTAGCGTTGGATCGTCTTCGCCGCTCACTGCCGCATCAGATCCCAATCACCCACGCCATTTGCGAAACAGGCCCATGGTGCCTCGAAACTATCAAGAAATGCCGTCACAACTCCCAGACAGCTTTTCCGAGAGTAGCCAGCAGGTGGGCATGGACGATATGAACGACCTGCTTATGATGAGTGGTGAGTCTGTAATTCACACCTCCTCAAACCTCATTGCTGATCTCACCCATACAGAGCGCCAATCCCGCGAGGTACGAGCACGAATGTATGGGGTGTCAGAAGCGGTTGTCTCCGCGTGGGACATGGATGACGAAGACGCAACATCTGATTCAAACGAGTCCGAATTCGGAACTTTTGACGATTCTCAGCTCCATGACGTCGCAAGTATTCCTGACAATTGGTCATCAAGGCCGTCTCGAGTCCGAGCGATGCAGTCGACCTCGGCACGGTCAGGCAATACAGTACCACAGCCCTCTGGTCCGAGTCAGCGAGATCGGGACATGCAATCGCTCATCAATGCTTTTGCGAAAGGCTGGCACCAAGGAATTGAAGAGATTCTAAGCACAGAATTCACTAACCACAATCTTCCCCGGCAGCACCGCTTGCCGCTCTCCTGCCACACATATCTCATGCTGATCTCGATGGAGCAAGCAGTCTTCGAAGGCCTCCTGCACGGCACACTCGGTCGTCGATACCATGACGATCCTTCCACACGTCGAGCGCTTGATAAACTCAATTCCCGTGTGCAGCTTACTTCGCAACCAGGCATTTACTGGCAGAGCATTCTGTCCCCGGACGGATATGCACCAACTCCGGCTCAAACCATCGAGGTGCTTGACACCATCGAGAAGCTTTACCTACAGCCGGTGGTGGAGACGGATGCTGAGACGGGATTAAGGGCGATACTGGCCATTGACGGCTTAAACCTACCTCTCACCAGTGCACACGAAGCGCGCATGGGTCTACGCAAATACGTGTTCAAGACCAACCAACAGGGAAAGCGTGTCATGTCTCGATCACGGATCGACAGGCTGCAGCTCTTCTGTAGGCGTCTCAGAAAGCGAATCCAGTGTGTTCTTTCAGAACATGATGGTAAGCTTTCACTGCAGGTCTTCTAGCGTATAGTATCTGAAGCTGACCAGTGTATAGTACGTAGTCGTGTGCATCGTCTCCATCCGGTCAGCTAGGCTTACTGTTTTTAGGGTCATCCCCTGAAAGAGCCACTTGTCGAAGTCGGTTACAGCACGCAAGTGCTTAAACGATTGGCATGCCACCGAGCCCATCGATCATCGAACTTCATCATGAACCTGTTTGAAGCTGTATGCTCCTACTTGTACCCAGGACAGTTGCGATTGCAACAACATACAATATTCTTGATCTTTCAGCCAATACACAACTCTTTGTCTGAGATTGTTGCCAGCCGGCTATCCCAGTGCACGATCTTCAATGCAGGCGGGTTCACTTTCTATCCTGCTGGTCGGAGCAACGCAACTGTGGATCAATACAGTGTAGCAGCGTACAAGGAGTGGAAAGAATGGGCTTGGTACCACACAAATTTGCAAGCCAACCATGCTGCCTATATGAAGCATATGAAGGAGTCTCACAACGATCGTCCGTCCATGAGGGCCGCACACTCGACCCCAGCGGCAGATGAGGATGGCGATGAAAACGAGATACGGAACAAAGCCCGTAGCACTGCCAACGCGGACCAGCCTCTTCCCACCACTGAGCACGGCGAGCAAACTAGTGATGGCATGGTGGATATGACAAAGGAAGATCTTCTGTCATTGCTGGCCCGGCTGAGAAACATAAGGGCATCACTTCATTCCTGAGGACCACCTCCGCCTAATGCAGGTCTTTCAATGTCCCAGCACGACCTATTGATAATGTGAGACGAGAGAGCTGTATGGCGCATTCAAAGGAAAGCTTTGATGATGGGATCGGCAGAAGAATTGCTAAAACATGTTTACCGGCCACAGTGAGCGGCATTAGCTTCAAGTATATACTACTCGCCGAATGATTGAAATGTGACTGCACGAATCGCTCTAGGGGTATCTCAAGCACTGTTTTTGACCAAGGCCGTTGCTCACCACACTAGACCATTACTCTCCTCAAACCACTCGTGCCACCAAGCACCCGACGCCCAGTAACAGCATCTCTTCCTTTGCCAGACTCCCACTTGCCAGCGCGACTACCACCAGCCTCTTCAACCCAGCCGTCAGCGCTTTCATCTTCTCCAGTCGCGTGGCCGCCGTCCATGAAAGCCGTCTGACGAGGGTGTGATCCGTCGACCCACTTATATATGCATGTATAGCAGTACACGTAGCCCGTCTGGGCCGCTGTGGCGGTTTGGATTTCGGAGACGCAGATCGGACATAGGCGTGATGTGTTGGTTGACTCGGGATTAGTTGGGTCGGCTGGCATAGGTGGAGGGACTGTGAGAATGGGGAGGTAGGAGGTGGCAGAGATGGGCGGGCCAGGTTGCTGAGTGGCGTTGGACGCCGGTTGCTTCTCAGAAGCGTCATCAGAGGCCTTCTTTTCCTTTCTGCGACTGCGAGCTAGGCAGCTTCTTGGAGCTTGAGCCAGAGATGGTAGGCGGTGGCAACTCAATGCCCTCGTTGGCTTTCCGCGAGAGCTGTCGTGCGAAATCGGAAGCGTGCCACCATTCCAGGAATTTGAGAGCGAAGATGGATGTTGGCAGAAGGATGCGCAGACTACTCAGCATCCTCGGGTATACAGTCTCGGTCATGGTGCGCGGACTGAAGAGAGACCTGGTCTCGCCTGGTCTTGCCCCGGCTCCCGGCGCTGACGGTTTGGGTTGGGTAGCCATCGCTATGGCTCTCCGTCTGCCTCGTTCAATCTCCGCATTCTCGTCCCGATAAGCCATAACCACGGACTGTGGTATTTGCTGCCATCGAATAGGTACGCAAGATTGAAAGCTAAGAGAGTAAAGTAGTATGCGGCGTTCACACTTGGATACACCTTCCTCAAGAACCATTTGTACACCCACCATACCTTTTCTCTCAAGGTGCCATCACGTGGAAAGCGTTGGTGTTGCTGATATGCCGGACCTAAGAGATTGATCGAAGAGGCATGAATGTCGTAGCTTTCGTCGAGCTTTCGTTTGAGATATGGCAAGGCTACCATAACAGCCAAGTTCCGCCATACATCGCCATTGCGGAGTTTGAGTGTCTCGCGGACTTCATGTGGCGCACCCAGCTGGGCACGAGGAATCTCGCCCGATTTTGTCCGCAATACTCTTTCACGTTTGAGGCCATAGAAGTTCTCGGTGAAGCCTCCGCCGTAGGTCTTGAGATAGTGTCGTTCGACTAGGACCGAGAGAAGCGCGTATAGCTCGTCAAAGCTGTTGAGGATGCGGAGAAGGTATCGCGGATGTCGGTGGGTGGCTACGGCGAGGAGGTAGCGGAGTGAAGGCGGGATAAGAGAGGCGAGTTGCTGCTCGGAGAGGAGTTCGAAGAGGGACGGTTTCTGGTCGTCGAGGCCGGACTGCAGCGCCGTCATGAACTCCATCTTGGCTGGCGTATGAGGGATATCAGATCATCCGCTATTAGATCGAGGATGGCATGGTGGAATGAATCATGTGGTAGAAGGACCAAGAATAGGACAGTATATCGGCAACTGACGGGTACCAACTTGGGCCCGAGTCATGAGTCGCCGAGGTACCGAAGATGCCGAGTCGCGCCGCGACGCGTCCTCCGCCGCCCGGACGCGACTGTGCACTCACTGTAGAGACGCAAAGCGAGTGGACTGCAAACAATAGAATACCGTACTCACGACACAACCTGGGCGCCTATAATCGCTTGACCCATTGGCGATGTCTTCCACCAATATACCAGCCTCAGATGGTTCCTACTTCGAGAATCAAAGGGCTCTTCTAGTAAACGACGTCGCTGCCGTGCGTCTATTATCCGCTCACTGCTTCCATGATGCTCCAGCTGACACTGTGCAGAGCTTGGAGAATGTGCTTCAGAATATCAACAAGTTGAACAGGAGCCTGGAGGGCGTCATTGCGGTACGTCTCCCAGATGCCATGCATTTCTACTGCCACTGGTCGTTGTACCGGCACCGAAGCCTTGCGGTGTTGCGCCCAAATATGATACTTTCCCAGAGCACACAAGCTGACTCTCTACTTGATATCAGGTCGGTAACGAATTCTCCCAAGTCGAAGGCTTGTGGTCGCAGTTCGAGAATGTGATGGCGAAGCAGCCCGAGCCGGCAGAGAAGCAACAGGAAGAGCAAAGAGACGCAGAAGGAGGAGCTACTGAAACGCCAAAACGGTAGCAAGATGAAAAGCGAATAAGGCGTCTACTGGAGATACTAGGATGGCTTGATGAGATTTACAATGATACCCACCAATTGATTATATTGCACATATGAATTTTCGGAGTTGATGTCAGGAAAGTGCCAGTCTGATTGAGGCGCGGTACGGCTACACGTAGCTTTCAAGTGAAGCCATTACGATTCTTGATATGGTTATGATTCTTCTGCTTCATTTTCATCAGCAGCGCCAACCTTAATACACAGCTGCTCTACTTGGTAGTTATTAGCATTGGCCTATCCACCTGCGCTTCCTAGTCAGAAACACGTCTTTACGTAGTACGGCGTGATATTTCCTTCATGTTCCGAAACGGTTGCATTTCGCCGTATCAGTGTGGCGATAGGCGCCCCCAAAAGTATAAAGGTGATATACCGGAGTGAGGTCATTGGATGACGCTGGCAGTCAGTGACGTGAAGCTTTGAGCTGCCTTGCATCCTTCGTGACTCTCATCAACATACAAAAAGACAGGAGCCTTGCCCATTCCGTGCCATGACGGGCATGTTGTTACTCAAACTCGGCTATCGCAGAGCATTCTTACTTCCATTGCTGGGTCGCAGCACCAAATCATATTCCACCATGGCTACACCTGTTCAGAGTTTCCAGCTGGACCGGAACATCTTCAACCAGTCGTTCTACGACGACGTGCGCAACTTCTGGTTCGAAGGAATGCCATCTAATGCGAGCACTGCACCGTTCTCAGTCCTCCAGAAATGGTGGGGCATCAACCGCACAGACGAAGAGAAGAAAGCGTTCGACGACGAATGCAGAACCAAGTTCGGGGGCGCCTTAGAGAGCATAGGGCCATCCAAGCTGGCCCTGCCGACCTTCAAGAGCTACGAGGAAGACATCGAGCACTCGGATGAACTTTCGGCTCCATTCTTAAGCGACGTAAAAGAAGCCCAGAAGAATGATGAGAGGAAAGCAGCGGATACTATGCTCTCGATGATCATCCTGCTGGATCAGATGCCACGACAGATCTACCGCGAGCCGGAGGAGCTCAGCCTAGTGTACAAGCACTATGACCGCCTCGCATCAAGCCTTGTGCGAAGCTGCATGAGCCTCAAGCCAAGTCCAGTAGATCACCAAGCATGGAAAGGAAGGCCAGCATACAAGACATGGATTGTCATGCCTTTGGTACATACCGAGCACATCCCTACGCACATGTTGCAACGAGAAAAGCTTGCCGAGCTGCGACAGGAGTGCGAGGCGGCCAACGACGAGGCGGCATTGGGGTACCTCGAAAGAGCCGAGCAAGCTTCTGTTGACCATCTGGATCCTCTCAAGCGGTTTGGAAGGTATCCGCATCGCAACGAATGCCTGGGAAGGAAGAACAGTCCGGAAGAAGACGAGTTCATGAAGACAGCGCAGACATTTGGCGTGAAACAGTCAAAGAAGACTTCCGAGCAAAAGGACGAGCTGTGAAAAGTGATCACATGACTTGTATTTCAATACTGGACATCACTACCAAGGAGACAGACATGCACCTTTGCATGCCTATTTCATCCGCATTACCCTCACGGCTCCACGACCTCCGCAAGAATCTTCAGCCGTCTTAGCTTATCCTCTGGAGTCATGCACGGCACAACACCCTCAGGCCAGCCACAAAGCTTACTATACGCCTTCTGGCGAAGCGCCAACTTATCATTTTCCTTCTGCCTCTCCGCCTGGCGCTCCTCCCGACGAGCCGCAAAAGCACGCTGATAAGCTTCCGAGTTTTTGATCTGAGCTTCGCGGTTGATCCACGCAGCCGGTCTTCCCGTCTCCGAATCAGGCTGTTGCCATCGTTTTGCTGCAGGTGATGGAGGCGAGGTGGATGTGATATCCCGGAGCCCCATGGGGCTGAGGATACGGCCTGGAGACTTGGGAGCAAGCGTGGGAGGGGAAAGCTCCTTGTTGAGTGAGTCTGGGTCTTCGGTGAGTTGAACGAGACGTGGGAGTGCGAGGTGAGGAGACACCTGATAAGTGGGATTGACGATCCGCCAGTTGTAGCGATGAGACGAGTGCCTTGAGCAAAGCGTTCTCGTTGGCGATGTCTTCGGATTTGGCTTTGAGTGTCTCGGTATATTGATGGACGAGCTTGAGCATGTCGACATGCATCTGCTGTTGTAACTTCAACTCACCATCCATCTTGGTCATTTGTTCGCCGTAGGAACTTTGCAGCAGAGCCTGGAGGCCTTCTTCCGTCTGGGTGCCAACATCACTTGTTTTTATGCTTCTCTCGTGCTCCTCGGCGACTTGTCTCACCTTGCGGTCAGCGGCAGACGAATCAGGCGAGACCTGTAGCAGATCATCGGTATCTGTCTGAGCACTATCGATAATGTTAGCAGATTCCTCCTCTGAAGACAATGGCAGGGTCTCAACGTACTCTTTGGCGAGATCTTGTCTTCTACGCTCACGTTCAGCCAGCTCATCGTTCGCCTCGGCGAATGCTTGAAAATGTTCCGCCTGCGCTTTCCATATTGCGGCACTGTTCCGAGCGTCCATGAACTTACCCAGGATGATGTCTTTCTTGTCGTGGACTTTGTCCAGCTCTTTTCCGAGCCATTCAGCACGTTTGCGGATTTGGTTTCGCTGGTCTCGGTACCTTTCCATGTCGTCTCTGTACAAATGGATCTTGCTTGTCAACACCTCTACATGATCTTTGTCGGCAAGAAGCCTCTTAATATGCTCTGCCTCCCTTTGATTGCCATTTTCTTCGGCTACCTGGAAATACAACAAAGCTCGTTGTTTGGCAAGGTTCCCTTTTGCTGACCTCTCATATTCGGCACTCGCTTCAAGACCTTCGGATTGTCTCATTCCTGTGGCAGACTCAAAGGAAGAGACACTGGTAGGTGAACTCATGTCTGGGTCTTGCGCGGCATCATCGAGCGAGCCGGTCAGCTGCGGTGCTGGCTTGTTTGTCTCTTCCATTGAATCGTCTGAGTGCGGCTCAAAGTCCTCCGAGAGGTACTCCTCAATGACTTCTGACCCGGTCATACTCTCGCCTAGCTCGGCGTCGTCCATTTCCGAATCAGCAGATATATCAGACACACTGAGAGATCCGCAACGCTTCTTCTCGTCGGTGTCACGGGCAAGGCTTTGCAGAGATGCGGCGATGGCTTTCTGATCTTCGTCTTCATCTTCTTCGTCCCAACTCTGGCCGGAAGTGGACTTATACAAAGCAGGAGCTTGCACATCATGGTCTGAATTTTCATGCATGTGGTCTGCGCTTTCATCAGCACGATACTCGTTAAAGAGGCCAGCCGTCGGCCCTGGGCCAACGCTTGTTTGATCGTGAATAGGTGACGTCTCTGGAGACTCCTCCGCAGCTGATCTCACTTTGCTGAGACTACTTTTGCCTGCTGAGGGGCCGTTGATGTTTGGCCTGACTTGGCGCAACTCGATAGGGCCGCCCCTGCCACGATACAAATTGCGGCGAAACTTGACTATGTCGCCATCACGTTCGTCAGGATAGCCCTTCACGGGTGATTTAGGGCGGTCAGGATAATAATAACCACGTTCTGACTCTTCCTGGACCCGCACAAGTTCTTCGATGCCCCAGCTCGGCTCTGTCGTAGCGTTTTCGTCGTCTTCATTATCGTCAGAGCTGTCCGAAAATCGTGAGCTAAGGTCCTGTTCCCGTATTGCCGGATCTCTGCGTCGGCTACCGCTTGTTTGGAGAGAGGAGAGGGAGTCAATGGGGTCTGAATTAGTTACCTGGTCTTGATTCATGCGGAAGGTTACTTCTGGGGAGGGGCTGTCGTGTTCAACGGAAGCCTCGCCTACCTCTCTACTTTCTTTGTCAGTATTACTATGGTCACGTTCTCGAACGTACTGCTGTGCGTTGCTGGAATTCGTGTCATGCGTGTTTTCGATCACCGGCTCGTTAAGCCCTGTGATACCCAGGCCTACGTTGTCAGTGTTTGTTGGTCCGGAAGCCATCTATGATATTAAGAGAAATTTGTATGGAAATAGAGAGCGTATTGGAGGACCTGCCTCTTCTTCGAACGAATGTGAGTATGCTATACAAAAGAAGCCTGAAAATGCTGATGAGGTCGATAGGCGAGCGAAGTTTCGACTGAGGCCTCAGCGTACAATTCATCTTGATCTTATCTCTTTGTTGGACATGAGGCTCATCTCCTCAGAACAATGCGCCTCCATCTCCAACGCATCCAACTATTGTTCGCAGACCTGTGATAAACAAAGGAGATGACGTTGCATGGAGCTCGATATAGAATGGAGAAATCTTTGTCAGTCTCATGGTAAATGTCAGGCGAGCCTAGCAAATGCCTGGTTGGGAGAGCATGATTTGTATGATTTCATTATCAGTGCTTCTATGGGGGAACAATGAATTGGATGTCGGAAAGGATGAAGTCGAACTTCAATGCATTGGCGGGCCGTTGTGTTACGTAATCGTGTGCCAGACTTCACCCCAAATGCGTGGCAACAAACGACAACATTCTTACGTTTTACGCCATCATACACATACTCATGACTTTCAGTGATCATTGAGGAGACTATAATGCATCGCCTGTACAGCATGACACTTTGGAACCCGCCCGGCAGTTCGCGCCTGCGCCGCCGGCTTCGGGCCTTCTACTCCTCGAGAATACTGCATCTCCCCCTGAAGAGTCAATAGTAGAACCTTCCAGTTTGGTATACTGACCATAGGCTTGCATTACTTCCAAATTATACAACACATGGCCACGCTCGATCTCAAGGAATTGCTCTGCTCGTAGAAGCACCCAACTTTCCTTCTAGCCCAGCACCTCAACATGAAGCCGCTTGAACTTCACCACTTTGCTCCAATCTCACCACTCCGGCCTCCCCAATCTTGCAAACACTTTGATAACAACGCTTCTGGGGTCACGATATGGGGCTCGTGGTGGTCTGAGAAGAATGGACTGGCGGAGACTCACATGCGAGGCATTGGCATGTGAACAGTTCGATGACTTAGTTGATTACAAGTGCCATGATTTCATCATTTTCATGTGCTCAGCACTATTTATTGTTCTTCTACTTCCTTTCAAACTCTCTCTTCTACATCAACCTCGACAACCTTCATCTTTGGGCTGGCAGCGCTACCACGGCCGGTCCCTGTTTGCACGCCTCTTCCCTTACGGAAAAGGCTTTCAACATACCTAGTTTTTCAGCACCCTCCCGAGATCTACCTTAGAACAAGCTCAGCAGCTCTGCATCGATCGATCCAATTTCAGGCTTGACTCAAGAGAAGGATCAGATCGATCACCATGCCGCCTGAGATCCAAAGCAAACGCAAAGTCAACGATGGTGGCGAATTGCCAGGCCCTGGCAGTAAGCGTTCAAAACAAGATACCCCGCACATGGAACGAATCGTCGAAGTTGAAGGCCCCGGTGGTTGCAGCACTACAGTGAGCGAGACACCACCAGCCCCACAAGATAATAGTGCTAGTGATTCCACCGCCATAGAGCCCTCTGAAAAGCGTCAAAAGCAGGAGCAGTCCGCTGGCAACTCAAACAAAGGAGGCAAGCAATCCACAAAGGACTCATCAGCCTCGTATTCTAAAGACGAGATGGTTCAAGAGATGAACGAGTCCAATGATAGCGAGTCTGCGGCCGGAATGGGCGTACCGATGGAGAAAAAGTACGCTGAGGAGCTCACCCTTACATCCTCAAGTCTTCTTTACTAACAACATTCATAGTCGCGATCACCAAAAGTCTGGGAAGAGAGACTCTCGCCAGAAGTACAAACAGTAAGTCCAGATGTGTCCTGGCTGGCAGATCTGCAGTGCCCCGTACTAACTAAACTCCAGGGAAGACTTTCTGAAGGGCCAGTACGGTGAATTGGGCACGCCGCTCGAGGTAATTCGTCAAAGTGAGCTTCGAAGGTTCAAGTTGATATTCGAGCCGATCCAGGATGAAGTCATCGAGGATTCAGAGGATTCAGGATCGGAAGGCTGGGAAGAATGAGAAGACTTAGAATGATAACACCGTGGTGAATTTTGGGGCTGGAAGGTACATCCAGCGGGACATGAGAATGCATTCAGCGAGGCAGAGAGATTATGTTTAGGTAGTTACATGGAAAAAAGTGCTTTGGAAAACAACTTGACCCTCTTCCGTCCTCCTTTGGTGGCAGCGTACGGAGTTCAAGATGACCGTGCCTGCCGTTTGACAATGTTCCACTTGTGTACATTATTTCCACGCCAATATTAATTAGCTGCGTCTGCCTCCGAACCACTTGCAGCTTGGTCTCAGTCCTCAGGCGTATTTACACGCCCTCTAACCTCGCATTCAAACCTACCCATACATCCTCAGTATACCAGAATAGAAAGGGGACATAGTCTCAGAATCCACTTCCCCCTCCACGGCCCCATAAAATACCGACCCATGCCTTCCACTTTGCAAAGCGAACTCCTCCCTCTTTACCCCAGGAATAGATTTCGGACTCACAGGCTCCTCATCGCAATCCTGCAGTTCGAATCCACCTGCTCCGCTTTTCCGCCCACTCCCTCGCCAGTCAACAGCATGGAAGACCTGCGTGACTTTCAGCACGTAATGAGGCCTCCCATCCGCATCTTTCATCGTTCCCTGGAAGACTCTAGGGTTCGCTGCGTCTTCGGGCGAGCTGGGTGCGGAACTGGATGAGCTTTCGGAAGAGGATTGATTCCATTGATCGACGGGGGAGATGCGGAGGGTAGCTTTCTTAGCTGCATTGTGCGGCTCTTGGGTTGTGGTCGTGGAGTTCACCGGGCTAAATGAGGTGAGTACTGGGGCATTTCCATTCTTCTGGGCTTTGTTAGTAGGTCTTGCTTTTGACGTGGTAGTCTTCTGCCCCTTGCTCTTACTCGTAGGGCTGCCCTGGGTAATCCTGGCTTTCTTCGCCAGAGTTGGTGATTTAGTCGTCGTGACTGCGTCGATGTTACGCTTAGCACCTGCTGCACCTCCTCTCAGTGTAGGTGGCATGGTTTCTCTCCTCTCCTTCTCTGTCGAGATCTAGCTCAAGACAATTCAAAGCTTCTTTCCAATAGGAGGACTGCGCAGCCTATGACTCTACCAGAGAGTTCTCTTGCCGATAATTGTGCGGGGGGAGAGCGGGTGATGTGGTACTAGAATACCACAAATGGATGCAGTATCGAGAATACCGATGACTCGGAGATTGCCCAGAGCGGAATCATGCAAATAAATGCTCATTTCGCCTAAAAGGACAAAGCACACCCTTTCATGGTGGCCAAAAGTTAACAATAGATTATGTCTCCATGGCAATTGCCTACTCTGTCCTCTTTGTTCCGATCATTATCATTCCCTGCTTTGTCCAACTCTTAAGCAACAGAAGTGTGAGAGATTTGAAATAAGGAAATTCGCCAACTTGGACAAAGAATCACAAAGCGAAAACCCCCCTTCTTCGCGTGGCGACTCGGTAACAATAATGTGCAAATTAAAATTGCGAGATGGACACTGCGAATAGAGAAATCATCCCGTCTCAAAACGGGAAGGCAATAGGAACCTTTCAAGTCATTCAATCAGCCTCTTCTTCCTCCCAGTCGCCCTCCTTCCGAATCTCCCTCAAACTTTCAAGAAACGCCCAACATGCGAATGCTCCGGCACACGGAATCAGCCCACCCCATTCATTCCGCCAAATCTATTACTCCCCACACCAGCTCAGAAATGCTTTCCCCACATCAACAATCCCACTCATTCTCCTCACCGCAAATCAGCGGAACCCTATGCACATCGGCCTCTCTTATCACTTCCCTCTTCAACCTAAGCAGTATCGTGCTCATGTTCGAAACATCTTTGCTGCTTCTGCTGTTTGGAGGGTATGCGATACTTCACTAGCCTTTTCCGGCCTCTTTTTCCCGCTTTGCCTGAAGATGACTGCCGGAGGTAGGTCCTAAGAGAAAGTCAGGGGAGGCATTTCGAGAGAGGCATTGAAATGGATTCTGGCGATGTGCGGTAGCAATCGCTGGGACCGGCGTGGCTCTGTATTAAGATGTTTTGTGTCGATAAGGGAGAGGAGGTGATCTCTACCTTTTCTCGGGATGCTGGCAGCGACAGCAAAATCTGCGGGAGTCAAAAACAAAACTTCGCATCTCCTAGTGCAGGTCAACTCAGTTGGCAAGCCAATGATGCGCTTGGTTGGAGATTGACTGTCTGGGAGAGCCTTGGTATAATGGAGCACCATGACGAAAGGTGATAGATGAATGTAGAAGAACGACCGCGTTTGAGAAGAACGAACGTCATGAGCGGTGACTGAAAGAGTTCTTCACAACGTCTTCTTTTCTTCAATCTTTTGGGGGGACTTTTCCAAAAGAGAAGAAAGAAACAAGCTCAACTCCCCAAAAAGAGATAAGTATAATATATTTAACGTAGGAGGGCGAGCGATCAAGGGTAGATGAGAAAATATCATACTTTACACAGCAGTCTCCCTTCTCAGCCCACCCAGTTGCCTCCAAACGTACATCCACAACCCACTACTTCAAATCGAACACCCTCCTCACCAGCTCTATGACGATTCCCACCTTACAGCATCAGGGCTCCCTCCCTCAGAAGCCGGGAGCAACGGGACCCAAAACTCCATGTCTGCCTGCCTTGACTGGTACTTGATATTGTCTTCACGTTGATCAATACCTTGACAAGGTGGAGCCAAAATACCAAGGCCTGGTCTTTCTCGAGCCCTCAATCAAGATCAGAGTTCTAGGGGTGGACAAAAATCTGTCCAAGGACCTCATGCATGAGCTCCTGCTCTTCCAAACCACTGTCATCTCCAAATGCATCGTCAATTTGTTCGAGAGTCTTGTTCATTGTCTGGGAGGTCAAGCAGGTCAGAATCTCCCAAGTCTGAGCGGTCAATGGAAAAGGAGTAGACTCACTTCTGGCACAAACAAGAACGCCCATATGGCAGCCATTGCACAAAAGCATGCATAGAAGATATAGGTTCCGTAGCCCCATGCGTCGAACATCGGCGGAGTAGCGATTCCTCTGGTCATGCACAGTCAGCCTTACGTCTTTGTCTCAAGCGGTGCAGGGTCAAACATACACTGTGAAGTTCGAGATCCAATTGACTGCAACAGAGAAGGCAACTCCGTGTGATCGTATGCCGATGGGAAAGACCTCCGGCGGCAAGGCCCAACCTAACGGGGAGTACGATGCTCCAAACACGATGATAAATAGAAAGGCCATAGCAACACAGGCCCAGCCAGCATCTACATGACCTTGCTGCCAACGTCCGCCGTAGGTCCCGACGAGGGCTGCAACGATTCCGTAGCAAATGCAGTTGCCAATACCGCCACCGATGGCAAGGGGTCTTCGTCCCAGTCTGTCGATGAGACCGAATGCGATGATCACGCCAACGATCTGCAGCGCATTGAAGACTCCGGACAGAATCAGCGACATCTCACCGCTTTGACCAATGCTCTCGAATCTACAGCAAATGGTTGCAGGTCAGTCTTTTAGCACCGGCGATCGCTATTTCGAAGGGAGAGAGAACGAACAAAGTTGGGGCGTAGTAGATAAAGGCCTTGAGGAGGGGAAGAGAAAGGAGAATTAGCCACTTATGTCTCATGCTAATTTACCCGAGCGGTAATACAACTCACATTGACGCCTTGCAACTGTTGGAAGAAAGCCACACCAGCACCGACAATGGTTCGCCGCCAGCGTTTCTTCGAGAGCACATCGAGCCATTCCTGAATCTCGAGCCGAACGCCGCTTATTCCTGGATGTCGTCTTTCTTGCAACGCAGCTTGAAAGCGTGATTCGGCAAGGATACCGTTGTATTCTTTTTGAACGCGGTCGTCCGAGGCGGGAAGCTTGCGTAGTCTGCAGAGGCTTTCAAGACACTCTTCGTATCTATCCTTCATAGCGAGCCAGCGGGGCGAGTATGGGAAAAGCTGGATGGTGCCACCTAGTGCAAGCGCCGAAGGTAGCTGTAGCGCGAAGGGCAAGCGCCAGGAGACATCGCCATCTAGATCTTTGCAGGCGTAGGAGATCCAGTAGGCGAGCGTAACACCAGCGGTGATTGCAACGGATTCGAGGACTAGTAAGGTTCCTCGTAAATTTGGGGGTGAAATTTCAGAAATGTACTTGTATCGATTAGCCCCGGTGGCGCTAGCAGCGGGAGGAATGGATACGTACCATCGGCGCACCCAGAGCGAGTGTACCTGTCCCAACTCCGGTTATGGCGCGTCCAGCTACGAGTGTGCCGTAGTCATATGCTGCCGTCTGAATAATCGCCCCGATCGAGAAGATGGTAGACGCGATAAGAAGAGCCCTCTTTCTTGACCAGCGATCCGAAACATAAGGATAGAACCAGCAACCCACAAAGCATCCGAGCAGTAGCATTCCCGTCATGAAACCTTTGCCGAAAGCTGTTGCAGCATAGGGGACGACAGCATGGAACTGAGGTAGCACATTTACAACTCCCTGTAATCGGAGGGTATGAAATTAGTCGTCGCTTCCAGTCTAAGTGGTCTCTATGATTTCTTCTTCCAACTTACCATGACCCCTTGATCGTACCCGAATGAGAACCCTCCCAAAGACGCCAGGAAGGCTGCCGTTAAGATGTAAGGGCCGGAGGAGAGAATTCCTGCCACACCGGATGGCCCATAGACAACGTCTTCTCCAAGGTCTGGGATCATGTCCCAATTTTTGTTATGGATGTCTTGGGAGGATTCCTGGTGTTCAGCATCATCATGCTTAGCTTTGCCAAAGTCGCTCGCCATGTCGACGGAGTCAGACCTTGCTGACTAGCAAACACGCACTCCAAACGTCTTGGTTCGGGCTCGCCGTCGTGTGCTTGAAGCTATGGGGTTTGGAATACAATTAATTGAAAGGGCCTGTCGTTTGCGGCCGACTCGGGGCGGGTATCTGAGTGCAAGAACGGACCCTTACCAAGGACGCAGACCTAACGAGCATTACCGCGGGATGCATATGCGGCAACTACAATGTTTTCAACCCTTTTGCGGTGCGCCCCACGCTACTCCAGAATCCCATGAGCTGCCTGCATGGACAACCCCTGTGCGTTACTTTCTTACGTGGAAAATTACCCCATTCATGAGGGTCCGGTTTCTCCACAAAAACTTTAGATGTGCTACCATCCACCAGCTCGACCAACTAATTCGGTTCGGAGGCCTTTGACACAAGTGGCTTGTGTCTTAGAGTAGTAGTGGTTGTGGATTTACGCGATAGACTTCATCAAGCTTCGACTCGGTTCCCCTTGCTAGCGAAGAGCGTCTGCGCAGGAGGGCATACTTTCCGAGCTTTTCACAGCGCTAAAGTTTTCAGGACGTTCCCCAAGACAACCTCATACACGAGTTCTGTACAGCTGTGACAAAGTGGATCTCGTCATAGAATCTTGATGGACATTTTCATGACGTCTAGTCTTCACACAGCCGCCTGCGGACGGAGAACTTCAATCAATGACTTGAGACAGAAATGTACCAGTCGCCCCCTCCGCCCCACCCGTCGTGGAAATAATACCAAGAAGCAGAGGAATTCGAAACAGATTGAGATGCTCGCAATATTCGAATTTAACGTCTGGTGGACATAAAGGCAAGCTGTGTGACCACCTTGATGCACTGTCTCTAGTCAACCTCCCCCCACCCCAAGCCCCCTAAGCCCCTATCGCTGATCATCTAGACTTGAGCACAGCTACCGCTACTTAAGCTGATACTCCAACAACCTCTAGGGCCTATGATGGGCAGGAGCCGAGTACGCCGCAAGTCGGAAGGAGGTTGAAATTTTCAGCGCGCAGTTGATCTTCAGACATGTCCTTCTGGCTACGGAGCTTTCAGAAACGGCAAGCCTGCATCGTCAAAGTAGACCGCTTGTCCAATGCGGAAGGAGTGCTGAAGGGCGCAGGCAATCTTACCGGCCTCAAGCGCGTCGTCAGGGACGCACGAGAAAGGCAGATCGTCAAGCACAGCGGTAGCAAATTCAGCGATGTCGTTAACGAAGGTCCGATCGTAGAGAGCAAATGCATCCGGGGTTGTTGTTGTCCGGACACCGTGTTCGTCTCGGATCTCGACACGATTTGTAGCAGAGTTGCCATTGATGACGGAATGACCTTTCGTTCCGCAGACGCGCGTAGCAGCCTCGAAGCCGTTCGTAATGGTACGGCTAAGACGAGTCTCGAGGATCTTGCCATTAGCGAATTCCACAAGTCCCCAGGCATTGTCAGCGTCACCGAATTTTGCAAGGTCGCCGTAGACGGCCTGCTGGCCCATTGCGAGCACCCGGTTGACTTGTTTCCGCGGGTTAGGGCAACCTTTTGAAACCTCTAAGAAGTACCGACCAATGTCGATCTGGGTCTTGTTAGTCCAAGCCTTCGCCACCTACGTCAAGTACACTTACGATGTGAATGCCTGCATCAACGAAAATGCCGCCCGATTGTTCCGAGAACGTGACATAGAAAGCTGCAAATAGTTGAACGGTAAGCGGTCGAAGCAGCACGGTTTACATTCAGTAATAGCTCACCATTCTTGTCTTGTGGATCGAGGCAAGAAGCTTCCACTGCGTGTATGTCTCCTAGCTGACCAGCTTCGACCATCTTCTTAGTCGCACGGTAAGACTCGTCGTCTGGCGGCCGTCAGTAGTGGAGCTTTGATGCCACGTGACTTGAGCCACTTACACCTCCGCGAAAATGGAAGCAAGAACTTCAGATGAGGCTTGGATCGAGACTTCTCGACGACCTCCTGCGTGGCGACAATGTCTACCGAAATTGGCTTTTCGCACATCACGTGCTGGAGCAAAAGACGTCAGCATCATACCCATGCAGAAGCGTAGCGGTGGACGGCAGCGTACAAGCTCCAGGTCAAGCGCACGGCAGATGAGGGGGGCATGAGTGGCGGTCGCCGTCGAGATCAGGACGGCCTGAGCGCCGCTGTCTCGCATGCACTTATCGGGGTCCGCAAAGAATTTGATGGACGCAGGGAGGTTTTCTGCTGCCCATTGCTCGGCACCAGGCTTCGTGTCGCAGACGGCCACCAACTCGATGCGCGGCTGCTCAAAGGCTAGGATCTTAGCACGGAGAGCACCTAGGCGGCCAAGACCGATCAGGGCCATTCGCAGGCGTGGCTGGGAAACCATTGTGTTGACGGTTGTGTAGTCAGCTGCGAGACGCGAAGGTCGAGTAGTTGTGGGGTAGGGTCCGGATTCGAAAGAAAGTGGTCGATGCTAAATAGCAATCATGCTACAGCCCAATATATGAGCTTGGAGGTTCGGGGGAGGGGGGGACTCGACATTGCCACCATGGCTCGTCCGCGGTGACTACCACATGTGGCCATGAATAGCGTTCCGGCGGACATTGTCTCCATTCTGATACTCGAGCCTTCTTCAGCAGTTCGTGAGCGTACGAGACTGCATCACCGGCTCCGAATGGCCCTTCTGTGGCGGAAGACCCTGTAGTCCCTCGCGACGTCTGGCGCCAACAACGTCCGTCAGGCCCGCAGAACATTTGCAGGCGGAGCAGTATTCCCCATTCGGATCGCAACTCGGTCCTCGCCGCAGAAAAGTTGGCCCGCACGACCTCGTCTCTGTCCCCGCACGTCGCCACTTTCTCCACAGCTCTCCACGCCCCAATGCCTCCGCGCCTCCACCTTTTCTTGGGCCGCCGCCCTCGGGCTTCCCATTCTATACGGAAACGTTTGGGTCCAGACAGACATCCAGTCTTTGTCGGCCTCGATTCGGAAAGGAACAATTCGGCAGCGCACGTCCAATTCGGAAGCCGTTAACGGTCATGGAGAATTCTTGTCCGCCGCAGATTCCCCGACCAATTGAGACGTGTGGCATGGGGTAAAATCCTCCGTGAGGCTCCGTCAACGCTCGAAAGCCCCAATGTGATGATTGAAACGCGGTCACAGGTCGACACTAGATTCAGCAGCGATCCACCTCAAGTTCCACGCAACATGCTTCTGATGATGATATCGGTGGTCAGAGAGGCATATTTTCCATCTTTTACGAACCCCTCTCCCCGCCGCGGGGCCATCAATTGATGATCCTTGAAGAGGGACTTTATAGCACCTTGTTGTCCTTGATAAGTACGAGAGCTGCTCTACTTGCTCTCACAACCCAGGATTATTACGATTCCCAGCCATCAGACTTCCCACTATGTCTCCCCCAACACGCTTCAAACTCAACACCGGGGCGCAAATCCCAGCCGTCGGCTTAGGTGAGCATTTGAAATCGAGCACAGGAGGATTTGTATGCAGCTTCTGGTCGCTAACTTCGGTCACGCGGTAGGGACTTGGAAATCTGCCCCGGGCGAGGTTACCAAAGCCGTCGCCTATGCCCTCAAAGATGGATATCGCCACATTGATGCTGCCTTGTAATGCGAATCCCCCCGGCCCGGGACCCCTCGCGAGAAGGAGCTTACTGATCCCCACGCAGGATCTATGGGAATGAAAACGAAGTCGGGCAGGGCATCAAGGACAGCGGCGTTGCTCGCGAAGAGATCTTCATCACCAGCAAATTGTGGAACACCCACCACCCCAACGCCAGCGAGGGTCTGCAAAAGACTTTGGACGCCTTGGGCACTGACTACGTTGACCTCTATGTAAGTCTTTGTGCGTAGCAACTGTCTTGCAGAGCGCCGCCGCTGACATGGAGTTCTAGCTCATTCACTGGCCTGTGCGACTCGTCCCGGTAAGTACACTCTTTCCTGGCGCGATGCAGTATTTCGGCCGGCTGATTCGATCAAAGAACGAGACCAGCGAGCTTCTGCCCACCAACCCAGATGGTAGTCGTTCTGTCGACCGATCATGGGACCAGAACGAGACCTGGCGGCAGATGGAGGCCGTTTACAAGTCGGGTAAAGCGAAAGCTATCGGAGTCGCCAACTGGTCGATTCCATATCTTGAAGAGCTGAGCAAGAAATGGACCGTAACCCCCGCCGTGAACCAGGTGGAGCTTCATCCGTACCTCCCGCAGCACGAACTTCGACAGTGGTGCGAGAAACGCGGCATTCTTCTCGAGGCATACTCGCCATTGGGCTCGACAGGTAAGGGTTCTTCATCGCTTGCGCATTCGCCCCGCCAGAAGTACACTTAGTTAATGCCCTGTCATTTAGGCGCTCCACTCATGAACGACCCGGAAATCCAGCAGATCGCTGAAAAGCACGGGGCTACTGCTGCTACCGTCCTGATCAGCTACCATGTCTGCAAGGGCACCGTCGCCCTCCCTAAGTCCGTCAGCGAGAAGCGTATAACCAGTAACAGACTGGTGGTCGCCCTTTCTGGGGAAGACCTAGCAAAGTTGGATGCACTTGCGGCAAAGGGGAAAGCGAAGCGGATTAACACCCCTGCTTGGGGATTCGATCTAGGGTTCGATGATTGGTATGGACCTAAGAAATAGAGCGAGGTGCCAAGTGTACAATTGCCATGACGTGTTCATGGGTCTAAATCGCCTGAGTGCTTCAAATGTCTCGAATTTTTGGGATCGTCAATCCTTCTATGAACTTGTTGCAAGACTTGAACATTATTCTTGGTGCAAAGGCACCGGTAAAGTTCAGTCCAGACTTTCCGACTTGCTCCTGTTCTCAACCCCCTCCCCCCCACCGGCGCCCCAAACACTCCTCCAGCTACGCTCCCTTTGTCAGGCCACATCTCGGGATTTCTTTCTGCCCCTCCCTTTCTTTCAGTACACTCACTGATCGTGCCGAAGGGCTCGGCGCGATTGCAAAAACCGCAACATTCTTCGTCCGGCTTTCCCCCTTGAATGTGACCAACGTCTTCCATTCCGGACCTATTTGGGAGGAGGTGCGATGGAAGTAAGTCAAGTTTTGTTGAACTTAACTCGAATGGGGGGAAGGGAAAGGAAGGGTGGCAACTTTTTGATAAGCAAAAGTTTCAATCTGAACCACCGACCCAATTGATAAGGGTGTTCATCGCACTCCAGGACGCATCATGCGTGAGAGATATTCTATGGATATGTGTGTTTGTGTGTGAGAGAAGTTGCCGTGACGTAGACCAGTCCATAGCAAGCAAGCTCTTTAGATCTCAGCCGATGCAATGTAAGATTTTGAAAAAAGAAAAAAAAAAAAAAAGGAGGGAGGGAGCAGCCACGGCGAAAGGATGCAACGAAAGAGAGAGGATTAACAGGTGAAACTTGCAGCCAAAGCCGATGGTCAGGAAGACAATTGCAAACTACCAAGAAAAGCTACGCATAAACATCACACGCTCTCTCCCAAACGCTAGGATTTGTAGGGAGGCGGGGAGATACCTTCCGTTAGAGCCTTGAGCCGTAGGGCAAGAATCCTCGACTGATACCTCGTCATAGGCAGGAATCCCACCATGATCCAGAGGTTGGGCACTCCCGTCTCTCGGAAAGCATTCTTAGGCTCGCCTTCTTCATCGATTCCCCAGACCGGACCGACGGAGTTGGCGATGCGTGGGCCTAAGGTGTCCCGGATGGAGTCGACGAGGTTGGAGAAGCCGGTAGCGAAGACGATGAGATCGAAGTGACGCTCCCTTCCATCGTTCAAGAACACCTTGTCCTCGGTGAAACGCTCGATATATCCTGGTTCGACCTTGATTCTGCCCTCGACAATCTCTTTGCAGGCACCGGCGTCGAAATAGAAGCCTCCGTTGCGAGTTTGGCCCAGGGTGCTGTTACCAGTACCTCTTTGGCCACGCCATGTCCTTAGACCCTTCTCGTTAAGCGCTTCTAGGAGGGGCCGATCGAGTTCCTCGAGCGTCTCGGCGGTACGCCGACCGAGCTCCTCGCCAGGTCCGGTGGGAGTAGAGAAGAAAACACGATCATGCTCCTCGGGATCTTTGCGGTTCCCTTCTGCATCGGGCCCATAACCGCCGAGAATGCGAGGGACAGAGTGTGTAAGCGACATGACATACGTCGGTGACCGTTGGAGTAGTGTAACGTCAATGCCGCGGCGAGAGCAATCGTATGCCGTGTCGAAGCCCGAAGACGAGGTGCCAACTACGCAAACCTTTTTGCCGACAAAGTCGCGCGCGCTGTCGTGATTCGAAGAGTGGCGGATCTCTCCCGCTCGGTATTGATCCATTCCGGGAATGTTAGGAACATATGGAGATCCGCATAGGGAGGTGGCCATCACAATATGCTTGGGATTGACAGTTCTTGTTTGACTACCGCCTTTGTTGATTTGGACTGTCCACGACCCTTGTTCGTCTTGGTCGGCTTGGATAACAGTGGACTTTGTCCAGGCATTAAGCTCTAAAGCCGATGCGTACCAGCTCATATAGATGCCCTGCTTCTGGGCTGGAGTAAACGTAGGCCAGTGTTTTGGGTAGCGGAAGAATGGAAGGTCGTCAGCCCAGTGAGGGAAATGGAGGGAAAGGTACTCGTATCGGTTTTTCCAGATATCGCCAATTTCGTTCCCTTTCTCGACAATGAGGCAGTTGAGACCGATTGCCTTGCACCGTGCTGCTAAAGCAATGCCACTGAACAGCGAGATGAATCAGAATGAGAAAGACAGAAAGCAATGTAAGATTTCGGGATCCGGATTCGGGAGGGGGGAGGGGTGAACACAAAGGGAAGGGTCTACGCACTTCTGGCCACCTCCAATGATCAAGACTTCGGGGTCGGCGCTATCAACTTCCATCGCACGATGAGTCTCCCAGCTCGTCGTCCCCGTCATGTGGCCATCGGCAGGGGCACGTTCGGGAAAGGGCTTCAGTTGCTCGGCCACAGTGTGCATTGTATAAATGCTCCAGCCCTCATTTGTGTAGACGGCTTTGATCACAGCGGAGGCGTGGACCAAGTGAGTCTCGAATGAAACGACGAATTGGAGGAAGCCGAAGTCGGGATAAGGCTGGACTGCCTCCGGAGCCGGTTTCAAGAACTGGAAGTTGTAGGCCTTAGTTGTCGGGAGAAGGTCGGTGGCAGCCTTAAGGATGGCCGGACGGAAGTTGAAAGTACGCTGGTCCCAGGTGAAGGAGAGCTTGTCGCGCCATACGCCTGGAATACAATGGTCAGCCTCTCGAGACGTCACATGCTGGCAATGCGCAAGACGAACCGTATTCAAGGAAGAGGTCCGCGAAAGCTTGAGCGGAACCGCATGCCAAGGCGTCTGCAAGCCTCTGCACAATGCCCTCTGCCTCCTTCTGCGCGTTGCAGTCTGCTGGAAACTCGACACCGAGAGCGGCGGTGGTCGGCAGGGCGTGGTTGTATTTGAAATCGTACATGTAGTCATCCGCGACCGGAGGCGGATGGGGCTTCGCAACAAGGAGTGGCTTCTTCGAGGCGGCTCTGGCATTGAGTGCATCGACGTCGACATGGGCGTCGACATGGTCGTCGATCTTGGAGGGCGCCATTGTTGGTGTTCAGAGGCAGGACTCCGCAGGAGCAGTGAGGATGCGGATGGAAGAGGCGACGTTCGTTCAGACAGACACAGGAGGCGATGTGGCCTTCTTAATTACCTGCGGGCCCGCCATCGCCTCATCCATCCATACATACATACATACATACATACGCGATGGTTGCGGCGCCAGATGCGGGCGGCTCTCTGATGCGGTCCAGCGAGCCCAAGGTTGAAGCCTGTGGGAGCGGACCCGACTGACTTGGGAAGGCACGCGAATGGCGCGGGATCATTAAACGCATCCGATTCTTTCGATCAATGGGGCAAATTACGCCGCGGGCGAAAGCTTCCTGCGCACCTGGTCGCAACATGCACAGGCGTTTGGTCTCCGGCGGCAACTTTCTCCGCCGCGGACGGAAGTGGAGCTGGTTGCCGTGGTCACGAACCGAGCGGCGACCCCAGAATGATACCGCATGCGCTACACTTTATCTACACTTAGAGCGAGAGTGGGGAATAGACTCCTTGTACGCCAGCAACCAAAGCAAGTGGCGCCGAAACCCATCCAAGAGCCTTCAGTGATTGCGGGGTTTGCGACAATTCCCCCTTGCCGCATACCATTTGGGGAGAACTTTAGTGTTTAAAGACACTCGCTGCTGGTCTTTTCGCCGGAACCAAGCTTCCTGCAATGCTGCTCCCTTACGCCCCGCCCCTTTCAACACCGCTCCTCCCCGTCATGATAATACGGCAGGAAGGTTTTGTCGCCACTGAAAACTGTTCCCTCTCTACTTGGGAAACCCAGCTCAGTTGGCCTCTAGAAGGATAAAGAAGAGAGCGGATGGGGAGGAGGGAGGGAGACGACCGCACAATCAATCGTATACATATATTATATATATAGAATGGAAACCTCCATATCCAAAGACCAAGAGGGAAATGGGGGGAGGGGAAGATTTGGCCCGCCCATACCATCCCCACCTGAGATCACATCATTCGTCATCGTGCTCGCTCCAATGCTGGCGGAGCGAATCGACCAGGTCCGCAGTCCTCCAACCCGATCGCCGACGCCAGATCTCCAGGAACTCCAAAACGGCGTGGTGGTCCGCCGGATGGCGGAAATACGCCCCCCACACGGCTAGACAGTGTCGAGCGGTGAACCAGGTATTCTCCGCCCGGGGGTTCGATGTCGCGAGGCCGAGGACGGCGTAGAGGTGGTGCTTGATCTGGCGTTCGCGTACGCGGCTTTCCGCGAGCGTGCGGTACGTATGCACAATATTCGTAGATGGGGGATGGGTGGGTGGAGAACTTTCGTCTCCGTTGCCGCCGCTGCTGCCGACGGCACTGAGCAGAATGCGCGAAATGTGATAGTACTGCAGCCCCACGGCGTGGTGAGGGAGGAGCATCCAGATCTCGGGAAAGCAGCGGCCTTCCTGGCGCGATCGCGGACGATGTTTGAACGGGTAATAGGACGAAGGACGCCGAAAATCCCAATCTTCGATTTCATTGCGGGACTGGGCGAGGTCGGAAAGGCTAAGGGGCTCGGAGAATGCGCGCTTGAGGAGGTAGGCGAGGTTGAGGATGGACAGGCTGGCCCAGGAATAATCGTCACTACGCCGGATCGAAGGTGAGTTAAGGAAGCAATCTATGTTAGCCTTGATAGGTGTTTGTGTCGTGAGCGAGACGTAGATGTCTTCTCGCAATGAGAGCCAGCAAGCCGCCTCGCCAACGCCACCGAGCGCTGCAAACTCTGGAACCATGTTTAAGATGCGAGAGGTCCCTTCCAGATGGAAGCGGTTGTCCTGTTCTTTCGTGACATGAGTTTATGTTCACTCTAAAACGTATCTTGGCAAGTGAAGCTTAAGGGCGCCCGGGGGGGGCTCCGGGAGGAGAGGGGGGGGAGGAGCGGGGACCCGGCATCCCTGTCCGGTTCATACGGATCGTGATTGAGGGAAAGGAGATACGACTGGTCGAGCTCTACCTTGAGCGCTCTAGGAAGCTCTAGGAGGGGGAAAATAAAGGAAAGAGGCGAACGGAGGCCAGGGTTCGATTGCTGAACTTACCATCCATCTCCTCATTCTGGCGTAACAAAGCGACAGCAGTCAAGACCGAGGGAGACATCTTCGAACTGTCAGACATGGAGGGGATTAGGAAATTCAAGCAGCGGTTTTGATAAGCTAGCGCCTTGCTGTTGCCATCGCCATCGTCATTGGCTGCGCCGCCGCCACCGCAGCGGTAGTAGTGGCGGGCGGAGAAGGCGCAGATGGCGTGGCGGATGACGAGGTCGGTGAGGGCTAAGTGGGAGACCACGGTCTCAAAGGTGCGAAAGGGATCTGCCACGTCGGTCCATAGGGCCATGTTATCGGTGAAGTTGCGGAGCAGAAGGGCCTCGGTCACACTTAGACCGTCGAGGCCGTCATCGTCATGGTGGTCGTCGTCGTCGTCGTCGTCGTCGTTGTTGCCGGCAGTGGAATCAATGTTGTCATCATCATCATCATCATCATCATCATGGTCATAGTCAACAGTGAAAGACTGTGTGATGTCCGCTCGGATCACTGAAGGTTGTTGTTCTGCAATGGTCTGATTGGCGATTAGATTGTCCAATGTAACGCTCGCACCGCCATCCTCGCCAACGCTCTGGGCCAGGGCCGGTGAGTCTTGGGGGAGCGAAGGAGGCGGTTGCCGCGCCTCCGTCGTCAACGGCTGCTCTCCCTGGTGATACGTCGCCAAAAGCTCCGGCGTCTCGTCGTGGAAGCACAGGGACGCCCGCGGTGAACGCGAAGTGCGCTGCCAGACATCTGTAAAGCTGCCGCCGTCACTCAGAATCTTCTGTAAGGGGTGATAGCGGAACTTGAGCGATGGCTGAGGCACGCATTCAATCCCCAGACTCGCGCAGTGCGAACAGGGCCTCTCTTTCTCGGCTTCGTTGTCATCACCATCGATGCCACCACCACCTCCGCCACCACCTCCGTCACCGCCTCCTTCAGTCCACTCGCATTTTCGGTGACGGGTTTTGCATGGTAGACACACCGGAGTTGCATGTGGTTTCGAAGCTTTCTGGGCTCCGACTGGGCCCCGCATGCTAGGTATCTCGTAATAGATAGCCACACGGGGTTGCGATACCGCTCTCGCAGCCAACTTTGAAAGCCGCCGTGGGGCCAGCTACGACAGCCAGAGGACCGCGACTGGCGGCGTTGCCCACTGCATATGCATGTATAGTGTACTTGCTCGTTTCTCACAGCGGTGGAGAGACTCGCCCGCCCCGCTGGAGGCTGCACGTGTGCCAAGACTGGGTACATCCAGTTCCGAGGGCTGGCGGGGCCCAAAGCATTAGAAAGTTTGGAAGAAAAGAATAATTATGATTCAAAATAAAGCAGATAAATGACCAACCAGTTTTGCCTAGCGTCTTGCGGTTCCATCCTCCAGATATTGCAAGAAGATGAGGAATAGATTGCATGCAAAAAATGCACCGGGTCTCATCCCGAGAATCAGAATGACCAAGCACGGTACAACCTCTCCTCTGTATTTTGAAAGCACTACAGCCTCGAAGGAAACGGGAAGGGGAGGAGATGAGGCACAATGGCACTAGATGTAGGAGACGACTTGGGACTTGAGAGGCGCTACTCGAGCTATACGGAAACAGACCGTCCGCATTAAGATGAGAAGGCTACACCGCGATCCCCCTACTTAACCACCCTCCTGGACCCCTCCAAGCGTACGTCCACAGCCCACACGCGACCCAGACACTGGCCGCCATAGCCCAGAACGTAGGCGCATAGCACATGGCGCCGTAGCACAATCTCTCCTCCACCAGCACCTGAGCCTGAACTCGCTCCTCCGGGTGCGCAACTGCCCAGCCACCATAAACCCCATTCACGTCGGTCCTGCTATCCGCCGCCCCTTGGTACACAGCACTATACACCAGCCCCCACACCGTTGCGCCGATGGCAGGAGCCGTAGCAACGATTCCCCAATTAGTGCCGAAGTTCTCGACGCCCCAGACGACGGAGACGA
The DNA here is from genome assembly GCA_037044905.1 of Hortaea werneckii. Taxonomy (NCBI): domain Eukaryota; kingdom Fungi; phylum Ascomycota; class Dothideomycetes; order Mycosphaerellales; family Teratosphaeriaceae; genus Hortaea; species Hortaea werneckii. Next base: position 178,653 of record JBAOKB010000161.1, on the reverse strand, counting down.
TGATGGGGGTGAGGGAGAAGACGGCGCCGTAGCCCGCACCGATGGAGGCGCTGACGAGCCAGAAGAGGTGGCCGTGGTTCTGGAGGAGGCCGGTGGCGAGGAGGAGCTGGCCGAGGGACATGAGGAGGGAGAAGGTGATGAGGAAGGTGATGCGGCTTAGGTGGAAGCCGGGCGATGTAGTAGGGAGCGGGGCGGGGTCGGAAGGGTGGGGGAGGGAGGTGGTGGAGTTTTGGAGGCTGTTGGGACCCCGGCGGTGCTGGTGGCGTGGGGCCGTCGGGGCGAGGATGTCGGTTAGAGTGCCTGTGAGGATGCGGGCGATAGTTGAGGTGATGGCGACGATGGAGACGTGGGTGGCGGCCGTTGTCTTTTTGGGTTGGGTGTCGTCGGAGAGGGAAGTTGGAGGTGGGTAGAGAGTTCCGATGATGGTTCCGAGGTTGTTGATGAAGGCTTCACCGGGTCCAGTGACGAGGAAGAAGCCGGCTGCGAGCCACCACATAGTTTTGTCTGTAAGGAACCGTCTAGTCTCCTCGTTCAGAAGCCAAGCTTTCTTGCGGTCTTGTTCAGCTAGGTATGCGCGATGCTCTGCGGCTTTCTGATGCAACTCATCCACTTCTTCGGCACTTAGTCTACGATCGCCAGTAGGTAAAGTGCCGTATGCCAGCTGATCAACCCTCGTGTGACGAGAGGTGACATCTCTATTGCTCGGTTGGAAGAAGGCACTGTCTTCAAGCAATCCGCTCGCTTCGAGCTCCTCCACCGCTTCGTCAATTAGCTCCTCCTCACCCACAATGCGCAAAGCAAAGAATCCCATTGCGCCAGCAGCGAGCAAGAAGCATCCCAAGAAAAGAAAGAATCTGTACACATCCACCTCTCCCTTGCCACCCCCGGGTAATCGCTCATAAAGTAGCTGCGAACCGACTTGACTCTCCCACATCCCACTCAACCCGAAGCAGGCAATCGGCAAAGCCAGCGCAAGACCCTTATACTTCCCGCGACCGAAATTCTTCGCGCAAGTAGTGACAGCGCTGAGATACATACAGCTCGTCCCGCAACCGATTGGGATGAAGGCCAAGATCATCGACCAGTAGGGCCTACCATCTCCGCCTGCGCTCGGCGGTGGACCAGAAGCGTAGGTAAATGCGGCGAGGACATAGCCGAGGCCGAAGAGCACGCCGGCGAGGAGAGAAGGCACGCCCGGGCCGAAGCGATCACATAGGAAGCCGAACAGTGGCACAGGCAGGTACATGGCCAGTTCGGCAGTGATGGAGACGCCATTGACCTGGAGCTGGGTGTAATGTAATCGGCGCTGGAAGAGCGGGGCGTACAGACTATAGGCGGTAATGGAGCCGGCCCCGAGGCAGTTGATGATAGCCCAGGCAAAGCTCAGGTAGCGCAGGACCTGCCGATTGATTTTGCTGCGCTGCTGGGTGGCAATGCCCTCGGCCACGTCGGAGAAGAAGGAGCCGGCGTAGGAGCGGGACTGTTCGCTGCTCGCGCGGGGAGAGCTCTGGTGTGAAGCCCGAGGCGTGTCGGGGGTGAGGAGCGGACGTCCTCCGGGTTGATATTCTAGCTTGCCGATCTGCGGGCTGCCGTTCCCGTCACCGTTGGCGGAGCGGTGGGAGGAGGGGCGGGAATGGGCGCGGGAGGGAGGCATGCTGGCGGGCGGACAGGTAGGAAGGTGGGCGAGATGCTCGTGAGCGGAGTTGGACACGAGACGGGTTACCTGACAAACATGCTGGCGCGAGGAGAGGCTGCGACGACAAGCGTGCAGTGGGTAAGGTGAAGGGGAGGATGGCGGTGGATTGACGAAGTCGGTCAGCTGGGTCTTGCGCGAGTCGCGTGCCGGCTCGTGATGTGCTGCCTTATCAAGGGAAACTGCTGCTGTATGCGTCATGGTCTTATCCTTATCGTATCCCGACCCGACCCGAGTTCCGTGAGCCGAGCCCGACGGATCTGCCCGGACTGTGAGATGCTTGTTTGCTCGGCCGACCTTCCCTTGCGTCTGATGGTGGGGTTTTCGAAAGTTCCCCTCAAAGTGAACTTCCCACAACTGGAGACGGGATCCCCATTGCGCCTTGCGAGTGCACGGCTGCACGTGTTGCGACCAAACCCCGCCAACTCCCGATCATGGACATGGAGAAGATATTGCAGCTGCCGGAGGAGTTGCTGTTCCTCTGGCATGCCCACCGCGCCGAGGTGCTGCTCTCCGCCGGCCTCCTCTTCGCCGTCCTGCGCCTGGCCGTGCACTGGCGGACCCGCAAGAGCAAAGAGGTTTTGACCCCGCCGGTGCTCACGCCCGTGGACGAGAAGCCGCTGGCTGTTCCGTCAGCAAAGGAGACACTAGCCGACGCAGACCACTACGAGGCACCAACACCGAAGCCAACCGTCCAACGACCCAAACCGGGACCCAAGCGAGTGACAGGTACGAAGAAGTCCAAGTCGGCCGCGAGTCAAGACGCTCAAGTCATAGAGAAGGTCCAACCCATCATCTTCTACTATACACTGGGCGGCTCTACCAAGGTCTACGCCGAATCCGTCGCTCAAGACTTGGCTGCGTCTTCACCCTCGTCTATCCTAGAGCCACAGTTACACGATCTCGCCGATACGGAATACGACGACTTCTTCCTATCCATTCCCAAGGCCGAGAAGACCGCTCATTTCTACCTCTTGCTTCTGCCGACCTACAACATCGATACAAATCTGTCCAACTTTCTGGAACACCTGCAGGAGACCCATCATGATTTCCGAATCGACACTGCCCCGCTCTCAGGATTGGCGGGTTATAGTGTTTTTGGGTTGGGAGACAAGCACGAGTGGCCTTCAGAAGCTGAGGGTTTCTGTACACAGGCGGTGGATGCTGATAAGTGGATGGCTCGGTTGACGGGAAGGAAGAGAGGGTTTCCACTAGGGTTCGGTGATGTGAGCAAAAAGGTTGAAGCCGATGTTATGCTCAAAGAATGGACGGAGGGTGTCAGTAGCATCATGAAGGATCTAGCAGAAGGCAAAGGTTTAGGCGAGGGTGTCCCAGGCAGCGGCGAGCCCATAGAGAGCGCCGACGAAGCCTCGGAAGACGAAGACGAAACAGCCGCCCCACGCAAACCCAAACGCAAAGCAGCCAACCGTTCCAAAACCGACGACCTCGAGGATCTTAAAGCTCCCATTCCCGCCGACTTCACCACCAGCAAACCCACTTCCACCACCCAACCCCCACCGCCGAAGCCTATGGTCCCGGAAACATCTCCGACTTACAGCGCCCTAACCAAACAAGGCTACACCATCGTTGGCTCTCACTCGGGCGTCAAGATCTGCCGATGGACCAAATCCGCCCTGCGCGGGAGGGGATCCTGCTACAAATTCTCCTTTTACGGCATCCAATCGCACCTCTGCATGGAAGCAACACCATCCCTGTCCTGCTCGAACAAATGCGTCTTCTGCTGGCGGCACGGTACGAATCCCGTAGGGACAACCTGGCGCTGGACTGTCGACCCGCCTGAACCCGTCTTCCAGGGGATGAAAGAAGGCCATTACAAGAAGATCAAAATGATGCGAGGCGTTCCCGGTGTGCGCGCTGAAAGGTTCCAGGAAGCCATGCGGATCAGGCATTGTGCGCTCTCCCTCGTCGGGGAGCCGATCTTCTATCCTTACATCAACGACTTGCTGGCAATGTTACATCGAGAGCGGATCTCAAGCTTCCTAGTCTGTAACGCCCAACATCCCGATCAGCTGGAAGCCCTAGGTCCCGTGACGCAACTTTACGTTTCCATCGACGCGAGTAACAAGGAGATGCTCCGCCAGATCGACCGCCCGCTGCACCGCGATTACTGGGAGCGGTTCCTGCGATGCATGGAGATCCTAGGCCGGAAACGCTTCACGCATCGCACAGTCTTCCGACTAACCTTAGTGAAGGGATTCAACATCGAGGAGGAAGCAGAGGGTTACGCGAACTTGGTCGAGACAGCACGACCAGGGTTCGTAGAAGTGAAAGGGGTAACGTACTGCGGAACCTCGACAAGCAAAGGCGCCGGACTGAGCATGCAAAACGTGCCCTTCTACCAAGAAGTCACGGCGTTCGTACTCGCGCTGGAAAAAGCCCTCGCGAACCGCGGTCTCGACTACGGCATCGGCGCCGAACACGCGCATTCCTGCTGCATCCTGCTCGCGGACCGGGAGCGATTCTACCGGATCCCGGAGGCCGAGAAAGACAACCCCGCCGCCGAGAAGAAATGGCATACCCTGATCGACTACCCGCGCTTCTTCGACTGCCTGGAGAGCGGGAAGGCCTTCGCGCCGGAGGATTACGTGGGAGCGCCGACGCCGGAGTGGGCGTTGTGGGGGAATGGCGGGTTTGATCCGCGGGATGAGCGGGTGGATAGGAAGGGGAGGCCGAAGGAGCAACCGAAGGTGCAGGAGGTGCAGGAGTGATGGGGGGGGTTCCCTCATCTATGCAACGTGAGACTTCTAGCTGAAAACAAGAAATACCAAGAAATTGCTTGCGAACATGAATATTTCCCGAGATGAGAGTCCTCGATTCCTTATCTTTTTTTGTTTCTCGTCTTTTTCTTTTTCTTTTCTTTTCCCTCAATATTTCTCTTCCTCTGTTTGATTCCCCATTGGCTCCATCTCTCTAACCTTCTTCCATCCCTGTCCTCCGACAGCATTGCGTCCGAGAGAATTCGAAGACTACTATAAAGTAAGCAAACCCTTAACCCCCCACCCCCTCCCCCCACGCCCCAAAATTGGGTATATATAGAGCATGGTAGATTTAAACGCCTAGAAAAGCAAAACAACCTAGCTACAGCTCGTAGCATAAGATATTAATCCGCCAGTCTAGACCGAGAAGAAGGTAGAAGGGGGAAATGTATACTTATTACCCGTACCCCGTGTAACCCTAAGCAACCCTCTACAACCCTAAGCGATAGGGGTCGCGGACGTGTTCACTTTAGGATGCTCCTAGAAGACGACCGTAGACATTTATAACCGTCTCCTCTTTAAGCTAGATGATATAGCTCCAATATAAAATCTAGGTAGGTTCCGACTTAAGAATAAGGGACCCAAGTAATTAATAGCTTAGCGGGAAAGAGAGCGGAGGGGAGGGGAGAGAAAAAAAAAAAAAAAAGAAAAGGAAGAAAGAAAGAAAAAAAAAAAAAAGAGGAGTCGTCGTTACATTGCGCACAAAGAGGAGGACAGTTGAGAACGAGGATTGAACTAAAGAAGACAAGATCAAACTTTTAGATTTGGCTCTTGTCGAAACCACTTGAAAGCCAATGGGAGCCGTAGCTAAGACTACCCATCCCTCGTCCCACTCCAACAGAAAAAGGGGACTCAGACCAAAGTAAAACAAACACTTCAAATCACGCACTCCCCTTCTTCCCCCTCCGACTCCCCTCCATCTTCTTCCCTTCCTTCTTCCCGACCTTCGTCTTATAATCCTCCATCTCCCTCACCGCCTCCGCCTCCTCCTTACTCTCCTTCTCCTCCCTCTGGATCTTAGCCCTACCCTCCTTCCCCCTCCGCTCCCCCTCCTCCACCATCTCCTCGGAATACCTCCACAACTTCCCCTGCACCTCCTCATCCTCGACTTCTTTCCGTAAAGGTGGCCGGACCTGGACTTCCTTGATCATCCACCCGCCACCGGTCCCCTTGGTGAACTCCTCGCCCATGGCGGCGTAGAAGAAGGACTCGGCGCCCATGGCGGGGGATTTGAGGAGCAGCCACCAGAGCGGGTAGAGGCAGAGGTAGAGGGCGAGGCCGGAGAGGCTGCCCCAGGTCAGCCAGCGACGGGTGCCCGGGGTGCGGCAGAGGCCTGGGTCGGCGAGCAGGACTTTGGTGTTGTTGGGCATCCCGTCGGGCCGTTTGTAGGAGGAGAGGTGTTTTTGGAAGGCGAGGGCGAAGGTGGTCAGGGCGAGTTTGGAGGTGGCGTGGGCGTTGGCGGGGCTGAATTTGGTGGGGGATGGTTTGGGTGCGGTGGTGGATTTGGGAGGGGATTGGGAGGATTTCTTGTTGGATTGTTGGGTGGAAGGAGTAGATGGGGATTGGGTGATGTGGAGGAGGTCGCCGCCCATGTAGCTGCTGCATGTGCCGAAGATGACACGCACGTCTCGGTCGGGTGGCTGGGCGCGGAGGGCCGGGGAGAGGATGGAGAGGAGGTGGAAGTTGGCGAGGTAGTTGAGCTGCCAGTTCAGCTCGACGCCTTCGGATGTGCTTTCCACTTTGCCCTTGCTTGGGGTGGTGGTGTTGGCGCACAGGATGATCATGTCGAGACGGCGGGGTGGGGCATTGTCGATCCATTTGGTTGCAAAAGTGCGGATGCTGTGGAGGGAGGCGAGATCGACTTGTTCGGCGGTGATGAGATGGTTGTCGGTCTCGTTGCGGATGTCTTCAATGTATTCCACAAGGAATGGATCGCCGAGTGGGTGCTGAGTGAGCAGGACAATCTGGGCGCCGCGTTGGGCCAGTCCTCGTACGATGGCCTCGCCGACTCCGCTTGTTCCTCCCTACATCAAGCCAGATGACTGCTCAGCCGGAGCACAGGGATGCCCGAGGTATATGAAGATTTCTTACAGTGACCATGACGACTTTGCCGTGCATGTTGCGTTCGCTGGTGTTGCTGGCGCCGGAGAAGAAGGTCTTGAGGAGGTAGAGGATGGCGAGGCAGGGGAGGGTCTTCAGGAGGGGCCAGATGAAGGGGATGGAGTCGAGGCCGTCGAGGAGGCCCGACACGGCCATGTAGACGGGCATGGCGGCGGCTTGAATGGATTAAAGAATGGTTATGCACACCACCTCACCATACCAATTGATACAATGGATGCTGTCCCCTACACGCAACAATGGAAGTCGAAGTCGCACTCGGACGGAGATTGCGGGCTTAACCTGATGCGATAAGCTTGCCGATAAGCTTCCTGCAGGTAGACAGGTACAGGAACAGAACACTTCCTCTGAAACTCATACGGTATAGACGTATTGTACTCCATGTTGGATACATACACTCTCACCACAAATGGCCACCACCTTACCTGCCGAAGAAGACGAATATGAGATCCCACTCCGCGACCAACGATACTTTGGCGCCGGCATAAAGCGCAAGCGGATCCAGTTCGTACCATCCTCCTCCACCCATGACCACCGGCAGAGTACAAGCTTACCGACGACACCTGCATCATCATCTTCAGCCGCCGATAAATACCTCTCGATAGTCTTGAAGAACAACACAAACAAAAAGGCCCTTGAACGTCCTACATCAGCACCTCCTACCCAGGACGAAAGTACCCCTCGTCCTCCATCTCCGCATGCAAAACAAAACAATAATGCATCCTCTACAACCACTACCACCCTAGAACCGACGCCATGTCCAACCTGCCACCGTCCTATCCCCCAGGACAAGAACTCGCGCACCAATCCAGCCTCACCCACCAAATAGCCCTGACACACTCGCACCCGCCTTCCCACTTAGACCGCAAACGCAAAGGGCTCGCCGTGCTGGAATCCCAAGGCTGGGACCCCGATAGTCGAATCGGACTCGGCGCGGACGGGAACACAGGACGTTTATACCCCATACAGGCGAGGGAGAAGAAAGATCGGGTGGGGTTAGGTGGGACGGTTGATGATGAAGGGATAGCGAAGGGCAAAGGGAAGGCGGAGAGGTTAGACGCGGGAAAAGTGCGAGAAAGGGATCAGGAGGGCAGGAAGAAGGCGGAGGGGTTGCGGAATGCTTTCTATAGGAGTGAGGAGGTGGAGAGGTATTTGGGGCAGAGTCAGGGACATGAGGGGTTGGATTTGGGGGCGTTTAGGCGGGCGAAGAGGGGAAGGTGATTAGACACTGTTTGTAGGTGTCAGCGGGAGAAGCCAGTGTCTTTCTTCAGAGGGCGGAATGATGATGAGGTTTTCTTGGGCGGGAGTGGCGGAGGCGTCGATTATGTTTATCGGCTCTGGCTTAGGCAGGTGACTTCGAGGTGTTCTTAGGCATGACACCTAAATCATCTGCACACACGGACAAAATGCATAGAGAGATAAGATACCCCATGTTACAAGCGTAACATCTTCAATCTGATTTTCATAAGTGCAATACCATTCAATGATTTGGCCAACCAATGACATCACCTGACGTAAACAGCAACCGCAGCCGGCGAACAGGCAAACTTGCCGACCTCACACAAACAACACCTCTCACCACCCGGCTAGCTACCTGCAACCCACATCACCCTCTTGCAGACAGTTCCACAACATCCCCGCTGCTCCCGAGCAGTCATACCATAAAAAAAAAAATGGACCTCACCAACTTCCTCCAAACCCACATCCCCCAAATAACCGCCACCGTCCTACTAGTAACCTACTCGCACCTCCGCTCCAAACTCACGATCCCAGGGATCCTAACCGGAATAGCCTCCGCCACAATCCACATGCTACACCCTTATCCCGCCTTCTTCTGGCTGCTGATGCTCTTCTTCCTGCTCGGGACCCTGGTAACCCGGATCGGGCATAAAGCCAAACAGACGCTCACGACGTCGTCGACAGGCGGAGCAGGCGGGGAAGGGCCGCGGAGTGCGGTGCAAGTGCTCGCGAATTCCGGGGTCGCTTGTGTGCTTATCGTGGCGCATACGTGGATCCTGCGGAACGCGAAGGGGCCGTTTATTTCCTCGCATTTGCCGCTAGCTGCTGGGCCTTCGGTGCCGAATCTGGAGAGGGTGTTGCCGATAGGGGTGCTGGTGCAGTATGCGGCGGTCGCAGCTGATACGTTCTCGTCGGAGCTGGGGATCCTGGCGAGCGGGAGTCCGTTTCTGATCACGGCTCCCTGGCGGAAAGTGGCGCGGGGGACGAACGGAGGGGTGACGATGGAAGGGTTGGGGTATGGGGCGCTCGGGTCGTGTCTTTTGACTGTGACGGCGGTTTTGGCGTTGAGGTTTTGTTCTGGGGGTGAAGGGGTTGCGGGGATGACGATGGATGCGCGGACGGCGGCGTTGGTGAGTTTTATGGGGTTGGTGGGGTCCGTGGTCGATTCGGTGTTGGGGGCTTTGACGCAGGTGACGGTTACGGATAAGGGGAGTGGGAAGGTGGTTGAGGGGCCTGGGGGGCAGAGGGTGTTGGTTAAGGATGGGTCGAAGGAGGGTGGTAGTCGAGGGGTTATGGGGAGGGATTGGTTGACGAATAATGGGGTCAACTTTGTTATGGCTGCGCTGACGAGTGGGTTGGGTATGGGGATTGCGTGGGTTAGTGGGTTGAGTCTGGATGGCAGGTAGTGAGAACATGTGTTTGTGTGGTCATCAAATGTGATTTTTGTTTCCCCCTATCTAAGATGGAACAACATCGGCCGTTAAATTCATACTGGGACTGTCCAAGGTTGTTCCATCTTTGGAGACATTGTCCTTGTCTTTGATCATATCAATCCTCATGTCCATCATCAACCTAGCCGTGCCCATTACATCTCCATCTCATCCTCGCTGTCGTCGTCACCGCCGTCACTACTCTCGCTGTCTCCCAGCAGCTCGCCGACACGTGGACGATAGTCGCGATCGATCCTTTCGTTGTAAGGCCGACCTTTAACGAACCTGTCCGAGCCCTGGCCCACCCTTTGGTCTACACCCTCGCCTGTACCCTCCTCGCCTGTACCCTCCTCGCCTGTATCCTCGCCTGTACCCTCGCCTGTACCCTCGCCTATACGCGCGCCCTCTCCTTCCCGATTTAGGCCTTGTCCAGACTCTCTTCCTTTCCTTGGTTCACCTGTAGGATTAGCTCTCGTACTATATATGCCGTTTCGCATAGTTGCCGAGTCTGTCCCGTTACGAGAACTGCGAACAATTTTGCCTTTGATGCAATTAGCAGACATATTCCAAAATGTTCTGGAAAAACTCACCCTTCTTTGGGGTCTTTACACGTCCGGCGGATGCATCGGATTTTGGGCCACCCTTGTTTGAGCGTGTAGTGTGCAGTCCACGTTGTGGCCGGGAAGCAGAGCCACCTGTTGTCGGAGGAGGCAATTCTTGTGGTTCCGGAGCTGGGCCACCTGTCGTTCGAGGAGGCAATCCTAGCTTCTTGGTAACTCGACGCACAGCCTTCTGGGCGGCTTTTCGATGAGGGTACCCGCCGGCTGTGGCAATGTTGTCCCATTGGGCCTAGGTAAGAGCGTTAGCTAGCGAAGGCCGGGTCTGTCGGGCACGTTGTGAAGATACCTTGCAGTTGTTCTTCCAGATCGAGAGGATCTTGCGGTCGTGTTGTGTTAATCGCTCCGACATTTTGTTGTTTTGTTCGAAGTAGGGTAGTGCTGTTGGGGAAGAAGGACTTATTAAAAGTCGCGGAAGACAAGCTACCCAAATAACTGTCCAGGTTTGGAAGAGAAAAGAATAGAGAGATCGAAAGGGTAACAAAGGGAAGGGAAGGGATGGGGGTTAAGTACGGTGTACGTGTATAGCAATCACATGAATATCGTGTAGGAGAGCTCACTCTTGATCTCACGTGGCGAGTCTGGAACGGCGAACTGATAAGCACATGGTTGTGGAAGCACACACTGACGAGCACATGGGCGCATCGTGCTTCACAATGGCCTGCAGTCTATTATCGATGGCAGGGTCAACTTCACTTCGTTCTCGGCTTGCATGCATGTGGCTTTCAGTTGTCATCCGCAGAGAACGTGCGGTAACTTGTGTGAATCAATGATGTCGTGGGAAAGCACAGTTGGTTGGCAATATGTGACTGGCTTCTCTCTAGAGCGACTTGGAAGAGTAATATGCCACTGGGGTCTTCTCCATGACAGTCGGGAACGATGTCCATGACCGGCTGGGCTTGAGGAAAGAGCGGCGCGTGGCGAGCCCCGCCGGATACACGTGGTCCGCGACTCCATCTGCCTTCATCCACGTCCGATAACATGTGTACTTGCGCGGTATATGGCTAACTTCATGATTGACGTATGCAGAGGACTCCCGAAGGCATCGGTGCGCGGTTTGGAAAAAATGTACCTGGGCCAGTGACGGTCTGTGCACGGTCAGAGCGCCGACGCGAAAAATTCTCTGCCAACGGATTGAAGGTGCAATATTTGCGTCCGAACGGGACAGTGGGAAGCGCGCGTGAAAGCCTTTGTTCATGTTGAAGAGCCATTGTTACTGTAATGTGACTGTAACTGGGCCCGGGAGTACAGCAGGTTGTGGTCGTAGAACCATCCATCTCCGCCTTTCAGCGCGCCCACAAGGTCCTTGCATGACATCCGTCGACCTTCTGCCATCCATCCACCATCGTAACACGCACCACAGAATCAATCAGCCTTCTCCAAGCCTCAGATGCATATCCAAGCTCTTGATGAAAGGGAAAGACCTGTCAGACGTCCAGAACCACCCACCCAGAAGAGCCGACCGAAGCCAGACACTCAACTGGGGCGAGATCATCGCCTGCACGGGGCCGCAAAGGACCAGGCGTGCTGCACACGGCATCACTCTAGGGCGGCCTGGATCGACTCATCAGCCAGGTTGGAGTCTGTGGCTCTTGTAGAGAACACAGATGTAGACGTTTACTATCTGTTCAAGGGGTCAGCTGTTGGTCGCGATATTGTGGAGGCTGGAAAAACGACTTACAGAACTGATTCTTTCTGTAGGCATTTGTTAGCAGCTGCGCAAGTGGAAGGGTATGGGGGGGAGACGTGCGAAGTATCGTCGATATCGAGGAAACAGGAGAGAAGGCGAAGTTGGAGGAACTTTTGTCTCTTCGCACTTGAACCGTGCGCCGCCTGCTCACCTAAGCAGACCTCGTCGTTCACACCTCAGGCAACTATGAAAAAATTCGGAAAATTTCCCAACCGCCGTGAACTGGCCGGAAGCTCGCTTCGCACGTATCACCTGGAAAGACGAGCACAGCGCTACGAACCGCTACGACCAAGCCCGTGAATAATCGTTTCGGGAGGTCTCGCAAGCGACAGGCGCACGAGGCATAGAATGACGATGCTGCCTTCAACGACAGAAGTAACCGTGGCTTCGCCGGATCGTTTTCCTTGCTACGTTTTTCTGATGAGGCCGAGAGCAGCACGGCATGTTCCTTCAGCAGTTATAGCTGACCGCATACATTTTTCGTACGGTCTGGGATGGGGAGACAGGAGCGGTGGGAGGAAGGGAGTCTGCTCTCCAAACTGCATTGCAATTCTCAAGCATATAATTATGTTCTACGGGCTACCCCTTCAAAACGCGGAAAGGCTCTGGATGTATGTCCTATCGAATGCTGACCAACACGTCCTTAACGTACTACAGCATATCTCGTCCCATCTCTATTTCATCTCGTTCCTTGACTGTGGTGAGCTGGGATATAACGCCTTCGTTGCTTCACTTGTGCTCGATGCCGCTGCTTGCCGGCGCGCTCTCTGACCTTCAAGTTTCTACTCAGCCTTCTCAGCCTTCTCTACCAACTCGTCTTCGATGGGCTCGTCAACGGCCTCCTCTTTCAACAGCGTCGTCGCTACCCGCCTCATCCTTCCCTTTCTCTTCAACAGTCTCGTCATCGTCAGCCTCGTCATCACCCTCCTCTTCAACAGCCTCGTCGTCATAATCCTCGTCATCATCCTCCTCTTCGATAACGTTGGAAAACTCCTTCACTTCTTCCCGGAAAATCATGGATTCCCACCGCTCCTGTGCTTCCCTTCCGGCAAAGAACCCTTTCGTGTCGTCGGACTCAATTCCTGTGGCCTCAGCCGAGGCGTCGGCCGAAGTTTGCCATTCAAAGTACGGCGGATTGTCGAGAAAGATATTCCCGCCCGTCTCCGGGTCAAGTTCATCCGCTTCATCCTTGGCATCGTCCTCGGTATCTTCTTCTGCCGTCAGGTGCGCCTTCACGGCTTCTAGCAGGATCGCATTCTCGTTCAACAAGATCTGGACGGATTTTTTGCGGCTGTCGAGGTGGTCAAGCCGACGCTGTGCTTCTTCCAGACAACGTTTCGCGGAAAGTGCACTGCCAGCAACGCTCGAAAGGAGTTGGAGAGTCTCGATTCTTTTGTAATGGGGAACATGACGGGAGTTGAGAAGTTGTTGGCAGCCTTGGCGGCATTCCATATATTTTTTGCCACGGTAGAGGTCGCGCAGGCGCTCGCTCCAGTAATAGTACATCTGGGCATGGATCGAGTAGTATATGGCCTGGCCTGACTCTCCCGCCATAATCTGTCTGACTGTTTGGGGCTCTTCGGCGCGCAAAGGTAGTGCCTTGACCGGGCGAAGGACTGGCTCTGAGTCCTCTGCGGTTGCAACGCGCTTCGGAAGTGTGCTACCGGATGATGAAGATGGGCCCAATGCTGGCTCAGGGCTTGACGACTCGTTCACTTTCGACATGGTCTCGGACGCCGTGGAGTCCCCCGAACGATCTTTGGATGGCTCAGACATGGTCTCGGGAAGGCGGCTTCTGCCTGCCAGCTGCCGCTTCGCTGCCCTCCGTGTGATGTGTTCTACCGACCTCTGGAACAAAGACATCTGTTCAGCTTCCCCACAGTGTTTGCTATTGCGGCTGTCCCTCTGTTATTGGGAGACCAGGTGTCAAGTTCCAGAGTGAATTGTTTGGCTGAGAAGTTTCACACGCGTGAGCGTGCGAACGGCACCGATATGGCCTCAAGACTCCTGCAGCTAGGTTGTTGGTCAAATTGTAAGACAGCCGAATTTTGTATGTCGACGAAAAGTAGGAGCCGAAGCAGAGAAGGCGAGGCTGCAAAAGATCCGACTTATTCACTTCGTTCTTGGTCTTCCGTGGGGGACCGGTGAAGCCGTACCGAGAAAGGATAGGGCATTTCTTGGCACCTGGCTCGCTCCTTCCCTATCAGAAATCTTCCCCACCATTCCTGACCGAAAGCGCCTCAACCCTGCAATCTGCGTCATCGATTCAAGGTCATCCGACAGACATCAATCCAGCGGGTACCACAGTGGTGGGAGAGATGGAAACTGGAAAATAGCCAACTTTGCGTTCTTCCACACAAGCCAAGAAGTGCCTTTGATGGGATTTTCGTCACCTCAGCATTTGCTGAAGACGCCCGGCAGAGCAACGTCTCTTGTACAGCATCAAAGGCTGTGGGGCTTTAGCCGCCTTGCCGTATGAGCACATCACGAAGGGAACCTGTCCAGCGCCACATCTGTCCAGCGCCACACTGTCCAACGACGCCTTGCCGTATGAGCACCACGAAGAGATTCTGTCCAGCGCCACCATTGCAGCGACGCCTTGCCGCATGAGCAATACGAAGAGAACCTGTCCAGCGCCACTCTCGCGGGCGACGTGCAGTATGAGCGCCACGACGAAGTTTGCCTCAACGACACCTTCGGCGGCCAACTTCCGAGTCCATAGTCCACGCATGCGTGTTCAAGGGAGGCAGCTTGTTGCAGAACAAAAATCTCTTCTGACCTTGGGTCAGACACCGTCGAAGAACTGAAGGGCGCTGGATAAGCGCTAAACATCGCAGGCGGTTGTGCATTGTTCGATACGTACCTAGTTACCTGACTATCGTATCCATTTCAGCACCAACCATACTTCTCATTACACACCCAATCGACATCCTTCCACGACCCGGGACCATACCACTGCAAGCTCGTGATACTCTCCTTTTCCCGCTCCTCAACCGCGGCTCCAGGATCGATCAGCCTTGCAGCAGCAAATGTAGCGGACGTCGGGTTCCAGATCTGCACCTCATGCATACCGGATGCCTTGGCCTGGATTTGCGCTTCGGATAGCAAAGCAGCGATAGCTTTGGCAACATCGGAGTCCGCGAAACGCTGAGCGCCTTCCTCAGAAGCGGAGGAGAAATCCGAGTACGACTCGTCTTCCACAGCCAGTCGGAGGATGTGCAGAGTATTCGGCGCGTCCTCTTGCGGGTTCGTCCAGACGCGGGTCCAGACGCACCAAGCTCTGACACCGGGCTTCACTTGGACCAGCGCACCTCGGCCGCCGTCCATGAAGGCTGGTCTTCCGCCGTGGGTTTCTGTCGAGACGAAGTCCTCTCGGGCATGATGCCAATGTAAGGTAGCGACGTCCGGGACGAGGGCTACCGCCGCTCTATCTCCAGCTAGATTAGAGAGCCGATGACGGAGGAGCATCTCATCATCCTCACACAGCCTTGCAAGATCTTCGCTCTGAAGCTTTCGTACTTGTGGGAGACTACCAGAGCGGGAATCCGTGGCCGGGAAGGAGATATGCGAGCTTGGGAAGGGCTGCCAGCCTCTCGCAGCATAGAATTCCTTGCCGATATCCGAATACAGCACACTGAAAGCGCTGCCTCCCTTTCCCTCAGCCTGCCAGTCCTTTAATTTCTTACCGACTTCGCTCATCATCCTCCCCGCATAACCTTTCCCTCTGAATTTCGGCGGACAGAAAACGCTAGCAACGCCATGCGCGACGACATCTTCCACCTTCCCATTCCTCGCCAGCAGGGCCTTCTTCCTGATACTTTCGCATCCACATAATATCTGCCTCTTCCTCCCATCCGAAGGTTGGTACGCAAGCATCCAAGCCGTCAAGCCGCCGTCTTTCGTCAGCTGCTGTTGGACCAGATGTTCTTCACGGCGGAGGTAGGCTTCCAAGGAGAGGGCGCCACGCCATTCGGTGCTGTTGGCGTGTTGTTGGGCTAGGTTCTCTTCGGGTGTGGCGACGACGAGGTGCAGGTTTGGCGAATCGCTTTGGGGGAGGTTGGCGGGGTCCATGGTGCGGTGCGGTGAGGTGAATGTGTCTTGTAGATGGATGGAGAATGGCGTGGATGGATGGAGAATGGAAGGAGTAGAGGTGGTGGAAATGTGTACTTGCCTTGGTAAACTTATAGACGGAAATCGAGATCGGGTGTCTCTTATGTAGTGATGTGAGTCAACGGTAGGGTTACAGTAATAATGTGTCCTGCAATGTCAAAGTCAACTTGTCAACCCCAGTGCATGTGCGTGGGGAACCTCAGTCCCATGGCGGGGGGAGCCGTGCGCCGTCAGTCAATGCCGCCGCCGCCGTCTTATGCGCCGACCGACTTCTCCCACTCCAATGAGCTGCAGATATGTCGAAGTACGTGTAATACGTTAGGCGCCGCAGTCACCTGCACTACATAGTAGCCGGCGACGCTGGCGTGTTGCGATGCCGATGCCGTAGTGTTGCCTACTCAACATTTCCGCGATTGCCTTGTGGGAATTTGCCGTCTTTTGTAAACTTCGCTCCTGGCTTTACGTGCCCCCATCATCTGTAACGAACTTCTATTCACTTCCACGCGCC
This sequence comes from Hortaea werneckii, assembly GCA_037044905.1. Taxonomy (NCBI): domain Eukaryota; kingdom Fungi; phylum Ascomycota; class Dothideomycetes; order Mycosphaerellales; family Teratosphaeriaceae; genus Hortaea; species Hortaea werneckii. The sequence continues at coordinate 162,471 of JBAOKB010000161.1, read as the reverse complement.
TGCATAGGTGACAACGCATTCGCTCAACACATCCTGTTTCCTTCCAGCGGATAGCGATGCCGAAGCCTGGATGCTATTATTGATATCATTGTCTCAAAACCCGACACATTGCTCCAAACGCCGCCACTTCTCCTTATCCAGCCGCTTTCGCAAACGGACATATTGACCTTCACTCAGCTGACAGACTCATCTCACGCGCCTCTTTCTAGACCTATCCAGGTCCTTAATTCCTCAGCTATGGCGGCGATTACGGCTGCTGAATTCCCTGAAGTGATTGATCTGGTTAGCGATGATAGCGACGAAGCAGAATCGGGTGCATCCCATGAGCGGAGACGTAAGCAGACGCTCCACTTTGATGATGCAGGCAATCTGGCACCTCTTACCGAAAGGCCATTCTACGAAACAATCGAGAGTGCTGCACCGTCTTCAAGCTCTCGCGGGCGACCGAACAAGGACGTCAAGGGCGAAGTCATCGTGCTCAGCGACGGCGAAGAAGTCTTCATCATAGACGACGAGGATCCTACAGAGCGAGCCGGGACTTTCGGTATGCCGTCCACCATCGACACGACCGCCTTCGTAGCACCCGAGCCAGAAATCACCCCTGAAGGCTGCTTGCAGCTTGTGCTAGAGATCTTTCCCGATGTCAGTCATGAGCATTTGCGTCACCTCTACGACAGCTTTGAAGCGGTATCTTGGAAGACGAAACGCGACAACATCATCGAAAAGCTTGTATCGGACCCCGCCTATCCTAAACAGGAGAAGCAGACGCAAAAGAAGCGAAAGCGTGCAGCCAGTGCTGACGACTCTGACGTCCAGAGATGGGAGAAGCAAGACCGCGAAGTGGCACCCGGCTACTTGAAGGGGACCATGCAGGCAATTTTGAAGGTGGAGTACCCTGAGATGACTGTCAAATACATCAACGAGACTTTCGCTCTTGAGAAGCATCTCTACCAGGCCTATGTAGCGCTTGCTGCTGCCAAAGACGACCCTGATCCTTTGAAGCGGAAATTGAACAAGGGGCGTCCTTCGGTCAGACACTTTGTGACGGCCGATGCGATGGCTGCTAATTCTGGCTGGCCGCCGCTGGTGGAAGAGCTTGCTGCTGCTCGTAAATGCGTGCAGGGGATGAGAACGCGGAGAGCCCTCGAAAATGAGAAGAAGAAGGAGGAGGCTGAAAATCTCAGACTCGCAATGGAGCGTGGTGAGACTGCCGAGTGTTCGGCCTGTTTTGACGATCTACCAATGAACCGTCAAGTTCATTGTGACGGCTTGACGGCTCACTTCACTTGCTACGACTGTATCACAGCATACATCAAATCCGAGGTAGGCGAATCGCGTTGTCGCCTATTATGCCCATCAGGCTGTGGTGCAGGCTTTGCTCCGAATCAGCTTAAACTGCTGGAAGACAAACAATTGCTTGAGAAGTTTGCAGAGCTGGAACAGGAAAAGCCATTCGTGATGCCGGCCTGGAGGATCTAGAGGAATGTCCGTTCTGCGACTACAAAGCCATACTGCCGCCTATCGAAGAAGACTTCGAGTTCCGCTGTGCCAATCCCGAGTGCGAGCAAGTCAGCTGCCGTCGCTGCAAGTCCGTTTCACATATCCCTATGTCGTGCGAGCAGTATGCCAAGGAGAACCGAATTAGCAGCCGACACAAGATCGAGGAAGCCATGACAGCAGCGATGATCCGCTCGTGCAACAGATGCAAGAAGCAGTTTATTAAAGAATATGGCTGTAACAAGATGACCTGTCCTTCATGCCACAACATGCAATGCTACTGCTGCTCTCAGACGTTGAAGGATTATGAGCACTTTGATCAAGCGCCTTTTGGAAGCAGCCGTAGGAACGGGAAGAAGTGTCCACTCTACGACGATGTGGAGGTGCGGCATGAGCGGGAGGTCAAAGAGGCTGAAGAGGCGGCGAAGAAACAGCTGATGGAGGAGAACCCGGATCTGAATGCGGCAGATCTCGAGATCAAAATCTCGGATCGCGTCCAACAGGCCGAGGCGGAGAAAGCGCAGCGGGCGGATCCTGCGCGCGTACGCCCGGCAATGCTGCCCCTGCAGGACATCCTCAATGGAGGGGATGGGTTCCCTGACATGCCATTCGAGAACCTCCAGAGGCTCGGTAGGGCGCCATGGGTGAATGGAAGAGGAGGGAATGGGATCGGAAGGTGGCCTCGTGAGCCTCCTGAGCCTTTACGTGAACTGCGCCATGCACCGCCTGCAGGGCAACCAGCTCAGATTGGAGCCCGCTATGCAGGCCTTGTTACCACCGCATTACGGTCTCATGGGTAATGCACCTGCACCTGCCGGGAATGCCGCAGATGAAGACCTTGCTGCCTTTGCCTTCGAACATATTCACCACCGATCTCACGTCCGCGATCCGCCCAAGCACCTCAAGCGGATGCTCAAGCCATGCAACCACGACAAAGGCCTGAAATACCTCATGCCGCACAACTTGCATACGACCAAGCACGTCGTGAACAGCTCCTCCACCAAATCGGACAGCGTCTCCGAATGCCTGAGGAATTCCTTGCGGCGCCGCCTCCTCCCGATCCTGTCCTCCTCCTCGCGATCCAGCACTCGTCCCGGAGATGCAGGGACGCAACAGGGTGCAGGAGGATGCGGCTGGCCAGGAAGTGTTACGGCAACGGGCGGCGATGCGGGGATACATGAGACGTCGAGAGATGAGGCTGCAATTTGAGCAGATGCAACAGCTCCGACAGCTGCAACGTTAAAGTGGAGGTTGTGGCGTTTCTTTGTCTCGGAGATGCTGGAAGGGGGGCGGGTGGTTGGCGGGGGAGAAAGTGTTGCTTGATTTTCGCAATCTTTTTGGTTTTGCCCCTCACACTTTTCTTTTCTTGCTCTTCAAGGAGCAGTTCTGCAGCGATTAATGGGTATTGGTACACCTTTTAGCATGGAGTCATGGGTTGCTTTTCAGCGACGGAATTATACTGAGAGGGCATTACTTGGGACGGAAGGGAAGGAATTACGACAGCATGGGTTCCGAATGCATGATAAGAGGGCATTGAGGTATGAGAATAATACGAGAGAATGATTCATGACGATAGCGTAGGTAGGTAAGGTAGTGTGTACAATGGTACTCTCTCTCTCTCTCTCTCTCTCCCGGAAATTTTCACAGATCGATCTGGTTGATAGGTGGGAGCTGACTTTTGCATGTGAAAGACCGTCGCTTGCCTGGTGGGAGGTGAAAGTCATTCCTTCGAAATAAATGAATGCTGTTGCTATGGAACGATTTCCAGGACCAAAGCCAGAGAAATGTTTGAATCATCAAAAGCACCAGCAGGTTCTGTGCCATAAATTCCAAGATACCCTCCCGTATAATATTGCAGAGGTTGGCGTGATATAGCATGTTATAAACCGGAAAGGAAAGACGGGACCCCTCACTCACACACACTTTCTCTTCTCTGCCAGAGAAGCTTCGCGGCCGGGGGTCTTTGGCGGCGCCGCTGTTGTGTGTGTGGTGGGCGGCGGGTTGTAAACAATTCAGAAAGCGAACCCCCACCAACTGGTACACACGGCTCTACCCGACCGGGATTGATTCCTGAATCGCCACGGGTTGTTGTACACAATCGCTTGCTTCTCATCCCACTCAGGCCACAGTTGCGTGTGAACTCCTCAGGTGTATACTACCTCTTGTTTCCCCCTTCACCGTGTGTGTGGCAGATCTCAACAACGTGATTGCTGGTTCGAGAGCAAAGCGACTGTTTCGCCTTTTGGGCACTCACTCGAACACCCGCCGCCCGACACCTTCTTTCCTGTGGCTGAGCAAACTAGCACAACCTAGTCTTCTGACATCACCTTTCCCTTTCTGCGGCAACGCTCAAACTGGGACGTTAGGCCTGTGCCGCGCGTTTGCTTTGCTTTTTTTGCGTTGCTTTGCTGTGTCGGAGAGCTGTCCTCGCTGTGCTGCCTACCCCTAGGTACGGTGTGGTATTTGTCTGTTGGACAGGTACAGGGAACAGCAGCAAAGATTCGCTCAGGAAATACCCGCCGCCCGGGCTCTGTTGAGGGGATTCGGTCAGCTTTTGGAGGGGCAACTCATTCCGACCTTGCTCTCCTCCAGTCTCCACTCGAGGCACGTGCGGTTGCCTACGCAAGCCCAGTGCGTGACAGGGAACCGCTGGAGGTTTGTTGACCGGACCACACGCCGCGGCTTCTCTTCGCTCGCCTGTCTTTGCCTGAGGTATAGAATAGTCTGACAGCCACAGCGCCCCGCCGAACGACCACGTCGTCCTCCCGTCTTGCCTTCGCGCGACCGACGTCACCGCGTGTCGGTAACACGACCTCATCCCAGACCTCGCTGCCCCCGGTGTGGGCAAGAACCACCGCCCAGCATGAACGAAGATGCAGCCGTCAACGATATATACCGCAAGATTGAGCGGGAAAAGGCCATCATCAATGCCGCGACCCAGATGCGCCAGGCGACCCAGAATGCCTCGGTCAATTCCAGGGTGGACTCGCAGGTCCGCGAGGCGAGACGAAACATACAATATTTCGAACAGACCTTGAACGACCTCCGCGCGCGCATGTCCGGCATGTCTGTATCAGATAATGGCGGCCCGCCACCTCCCCAGCATGGCATACCTGGTGGGGGCATGTCCGGTGGTGGCATGAACAACCAGCAAGGCTTTGCTGGGGGGTCAGCTGATTATGGCGCGCCTGACCAAGGCGGATATAGCATGGGAGGTGGTGCCGGACTCATGCCCCCACGTGCACCATACGCCCCGCCTGGGCCAAGTGACCGATCACCAAGGGCGCGACCAAACTACAGCAAACTGGATCTGATCAAATATGACACGGCGCATCTCGGCCCACGGATTCAGCTCATGCTGTCACAGCTGGAGTTCAAGCTGAGTGTTGAGAAACAGTACAAGGATGGCATAGACAAGATGATCCGGCTATATCAGATGGAAGGAGACCGCAAGAGCAGAGCAGATGCAGAGGGAAGGAGAATCGAGTCTAACCAGAAGATTCAGCTTCTGACCCGCGCCCTACGACGATATGAAGACCTACATGTAGATGTTGAGAATGCTGCCGACGCCAATGACGACGAGAGTCTGGACACCCCAAGTCAGCGCAAACCTTTGACGGGTCATCTGTCGGTGCGGATACATGCAGTTGCCGAAGTCGAACATGCAGCATCTGGCCGCTTTACCAGAGGGCCCGAGACGTTCGTCATCATGAAGGTGGAAGATGCCTTTAAAGGCCGGACCAAGGCCACGCGAACCGAGAGATGGACTGACGAAGTGCACGAATTTGACGTCGACAAGGCCAATGAGATTGAGTTTACGGTGTACGACAAGTCAGGCGACCATTCAGTGCCTATTGGCTTGCTGTGGATACGTCTGTCCGATCTCGTGGACGAGATTCGCCGGAAGAGGGTCGAGACGGAATTCAACCAAGCTGGTTGGATGACGGCTGACAAGATGGCCGACGACGGACCTCGACCTGACTTGCAGTTTCAACCACCGCCAAACCAGCAAGGAGCGCCGGCTGGTGGTGGTGCGACTGCAGCAGCTGCAGGTGGTCCTCCAGGCTCTGGTTTGGCACCTCAGACTGGCCCTATTTACGTTGACACATGGTTTTCCTTGGAGCCAGTAGGACGTATCAACCTCACGCTGAGCTTCGTCAAGCAAACCAAAGACCGCAGACCTTTCGATGTCGGTCTCAACCGGAAAGGTGCCGTTCGTCAGAAGAAGGAAGATGTCATCGAGCAGTACGGTCACAAGTTCGCAGTGCAGAATTTCTACAACATCATGCGCTGTGCTTACTGTGGCGACTTCCTCAAGTATACCGCAGGCATGCAGTGTACGGACTGCAAGTACACGTGCCATAAGAACTGCTACCAGAAGGTCGTCACGAAATGTATCAGCAAGTCGAATGCCGAGACCGATCCGGACGAGGAGAAGATCAACCACCGCATCCCGCACAGGTTCGAGCAGTTCTCCAACATGGGTGCCAACTGGTGCTGCCACTGTGGATATATGCTGCCTCTTGGCCGGAGACAGTCGAGAAAATGTTCGGAGTGCAAACTTACCTGCCATGCTAATTGCGTGCATTTCGTCCCTGACTTCTGTGGTATGAGCATGGAGAGTGCAAATCAGATCTTGGCAGAGCTGAAGAAGACTAAGGGCGCCAGAGGGCGGATGTTGGAGAACAGCGGCAAGCTGCGACCTCCGTCAAGCCCGGCTACAAGGCCTGGTGTTCAGCAGCCCGCGCAGAGTTTTGTCCAGGCTCCCGGCCACCAGGATCAGGTGCCACAGAGAGGTGACAGCGCGCGACCTGAGGATAACAGGTTCTCCTATGGTAAGGATCGCATGTCTGATCATTACGACCAGCCGGCCAGGACGTCTTCTTTCGGACCACCTGATGATAAGGCGTTGGGTGCTGCGAAGGCCTCAATGGGAGGTCCATCGTCCCCAGAGAGTGCACAAAGACCGCCAACCGCGAGAACTCAATCATCGCAGTCAGCAGCCGCGGCCGCAGCAGCAGCACTCTCTGGAAAGCGTGCCTCTGCAGTACCAGATCCGAGGGCCGGTTACCCGACCAGCTCGCGAGCATCTGGCGGCTACGCAGATGGCTACCACGAAAGTAAAGGGTACAGGAGCCCACCTCCGCAGCAAGCCCAGCAGCCTCCTTACGATCCTGCGGCGTACGCCGCTGTCACCGGCTACCCTCAAGCCTCGCCTTACTCACAACCACCTTCTGCGCAACAGCAGCCTCCACCGCCACCAGCGAAATCGCCTTATCAGCCTCAGGCACAGCCTCCCCAGTTGCAGCCGACACCACAATCGCCACCACAACAGCAGATGCAGCAGCAGCCTCCGCCGAATGTCACTCAGCCTGTACCAGAAGAGCGAAGACCAGCACCATCAGCAAACACGGTCGGCACTGGTCGCCGTATTGGCCTGGATCACTTCAACTTCCTTGCTGTGCTTGGTAAAGGTAATTTCGGCAAGGTCATGCTGGCGGAAACCAAGAGCTCCAAGCAGCTGTACGCTATTAAGGTGCTGAAGAAGGAGTTCATCATCGAGAACGACGAAGTGGAGAGCACGCGTTCGGAGAAGCGCGTTTTCCTGGTTGCTAACAAGGAGAGACATCCATTCCTGCTGAACCTTCCACGCTTGTTTCCAAACTGAAACCCGAATCTACTTCGTTATGGAGTATATCGCCGGTGGTGATTTGATGCTTCATATTCAGCGAGGACAGTTCGGCACGAAGCGGGCGCAATTCTACGCTGCTGAAGTCTGCTTAGCGTTGAAATACTTCCACGAGAACGGCGTCATCTATCGTGACCTGAAGCTCGACAATATCATGTTGACTTTGGATGGCCACATTAAGATCGCCGATTACGGTCTGTGCAAGGAGGACATGTGGTACGGCTCGACTACATCCACCTTCTGCGGTACGCCTGAATTCATGGCTCCGGAGATCCTGCTCGATAAGAAGTACGGCCGTGCCGTCGACTGGTGGGCATTTGGTGTCCTGATCTACCAGATGCTGCTGCAGCAATCACCGTTCCGCGGAGAGGACGAGGACGAAATCTACGATGCCATCCTTGCCGACGAACCGCTCTATCCCATCCACATGCCTCGGGACAGCGTGTCCATCTTGCAAAAGCTGCTTACTAGGGAGCCGGAGCTACGATTGGGCAGCGGACCGACGGATGCTCAGGAGATCATGAGCCATGCTTTCTTCCGGAATATCAACTGGGAGGACATCTACTACAAGCGTGTGCCGGCGCCGTTCATCCCCACCGTGAAGAATAGGGCGGACACGAGCAATTTCGATTCCGAGTTTACAAGCGTGACGCCGGTCCTTACGCCTGTGCAGTCTGGTAAGTTTGAAGACAATGACTTTCGTGATGGATCTCGTGTTGTCGCTAACATATCGGTACAGTGCTGTCTCAGGCAATGCAGGAGGAATTCCGTGGCTTCTCGTACAGCGCAGACTTTGTCTAAAAAGAAAATGAGAAGAGTTTGCAAATTCCGTTTGGACACGTCAAGTCGGGGGATAAGGAAGGGAGGAAGGGGGGAGGTAGGTCTTGATGGTCATTTGTGATACCCCGGCATATCAGGACAGGATATGCTAGCACAAAAATAAGGAGAGCCATAATGCTGCGTCGCGCCATTGTCTTGTTGCGGTACGCCATTGTTATGGTCGGAAGATGGGCGCTGCGAGGTATCTGGTCGTTCTGGTTCGCTCGCTGATGCATGTTGCTCGCTTCGCACAATCGCGCAGCTGGCAATGATGATGAGAAATGTGTAATAGCGAACGTAGCGTGGATGTGCCCTCTAGCCGCTTCAATAATAGACGTACTTGGCTCTCTATCATAACATGCTGTCCATTCTCCGTGCCTTCCTGCCTCGTCTAGCACTGCACTGCCACACCCTGCGGCGTGACGTAACCGCGTCCTGCGCGCAAGCGCGTTTTTCCGCCTCGCCCGACCGCAACCCCATAACCGTAGGCGAGTGAGCTGCTGCATGTGCCTATCGTCATTCTATTGCGTTTTAATCTTGAGTGCTTATACAAAGAACTAGCTGGTCAAGGGTTCTGTTCACAAGAGCTAAACCCAAAATGCTGAACTGGGCAAAGAACGCGCATGTGGGCACCATGGCCCTCTCTTCCTCGGATCTTTAGCTAACACAAGTCTCAGCGTGGGCATCTCAGAGCCCATTTACGGTGCTCACGCGATTCAGAGTGTTTCTGAACAGGCGCAAGAGACGCCGTATACCGAAGTCGGCAAGGATGACTTGGCGTGGGAGGTTATGGATTCTACCAATGTGGAGACGAAGACGTTCTACATGACGAGCGATGATGGACATATTGGTCTTGTGCAGGTCATCTACAGCAATGTTCTGTAAGGACCACACCTGTAACCGGAACTTTAGAGGGACAATAGCTGATGTTCATGCAGGGGAGTCAAGACAACCGCGCAATTCAGCTCGAAAATCCTAAGTAAAGAGGAAGGGAAACCGCATCTATGGGCTTCGGACAACCTGTCCAACTTCGCCTTCTCCAAGGACAAGCAGAATTTCAAAGCGGACGGGTGCTCGATGGACATCAGCGAGAAGGGCGACAGCTATACGATCAAGTCCAACACCAACAAGAGCAGCATAGTGGATCTGAAGTTCACGCGGACAGCTCCCGGGTTTGTGGCAGGCAAGAACGGCACGAGCAACTTCGGCACCGACCCAGCGAAGCCCTGGGGCAAACTGAAGCATATCTTCTGGCCGCGATGCCAGGTGGAGGGCACGATCTTGACGCAGCAGGGGCCCATCGACTTCAAGGGGCGCGGCATGTTCGTGCACGCGCTGCAAGGGATGAAGCCGCACTTTGCGGCCGCGAAGTGGAATTTCGCCAACTTCCAGTCCCCCAGCTTCTCGGCCATCTCGATGAACTTCACCACGCCCAAGTCGTACGGCGAGACGGTGGTGACGGTCGGCGGCATTGCGACGGAGAATGGGCTCCTCGTCGCGGGCGGTTCGCCGGCGGTAGAGGCGAAGCATACCCAGGTCAAGGGCGATCCTGACAATGACTGGCCGGAGCCGGGTGCGGCTGCGTTTACGTGGACGGGCAAGACTCCCGATGGTAAGGATGTCACGGCTAAGGTTGAAGGACCTATCTTGCCGAGAGTCGATAGGGTGGATGTCATGGGCGAGCTGCCCAAGTTCGTCAAGCAGATTGTTGCTGGTGCTGCGGGGACGAAGCCGTATATCTACCAGGTGAGGAGATTGAATGTTGAGACTGAAGTATGAATTATTGCTGACTTTTGGGCTAGTACACGCCGAAGCTGAAGATTAAGTGAACATTGGGGGTGAGGAGAAGGAGGAGGAAGGGCAGCTACCTTTATCTCGTAAGGAGGCCTACCTTTATCCGTTTAATGGTGGTCTGAGAGACAATGTAAGGCTAATTTCTCGATGGCCGTACTGAGACACTTCCCGAGACAGCTCGGTAGCGTAGATAGAGACACAGATATACATACCTAATAATGAATGAATGATGCCAAGAGCGTAACCTGTTGGAGCTGCATTAGTCAGCGTAGCTTCACTTCCAGATCAACCTCAATTCACAGCCCCGTCAGACCAACAATAGTTTCGCGTAGCAGAATACTGGGACGCAGGTTGGAAAGAGCGTGTTCCTTCCCGTTTCAGAGAATAATCATGGATGCCTGGGTCATGTCCTTTATTCAAGGTGTGAGCTCGACCGCAGCGGCAAAACATACCTAAGCGCCGACTTTCACTCCAAGTTGATAACTGAGACACTGATCCTCTCACCCCTACTTTTCTTCATCAACACACACATTCTAGGCAATATCGATTAGCACAGCACAGACACGATGGCGAGGCACCTGGTCCGCTCCGACGTCTCGGGCTCGCAAGCTCTTCCTGGCGGTAGGGGCAAAACACTCGGTGGCAAGGGCGGCAAAGGGTTAGGCATCGCTCGTGGGAAGACGGCGAAGAGGCACAGGTATGATACGAGGTTTCTGTTCAATAAGGATGTATGGCTTACTCCTTTGCTAGGAAGATTCTCCGTGACAACATCCAGGCATATCACCAGACCGGACATCAGGCGCCTCGCTCGTCGTGGAGGCGTCAAGCGGGTTTCGGCGCATATTTACGATGAAGTCCGTCAAGTTCTGAGGGCGCATCTGGAGCGGGTGAGTCGAGTTTCTTTTTCCTGCTGCGGAGGAATAGAGACTGATATGTCAGCAGGTCCTGGGCGATGTTTGCGCTGTCGTGGAGACGTGCGGGAGGAAGACGGTGTGTACGTCGGACGTTGTCTTTACGCTGCAGCGTATGGGACGCACACTATACGTGAGTAAAAATGTGTCATCTACACTCTACAGCAGTGCTAATGCCATGCAGGGATTTGGAGACCCAGAGCGCTAAAGGCAACGCCACCGCTGTCGCAAACCGCATGGCAGGTCGCATGTTCTGACCTTTACGATGAAGTCCTAGTCAAAGCGTCATTACTACTTTGGAAGAGTGAAACATTGAGCGTTCCTGGAGCACTTGCACTTATGATACCCTGATACCTGATGACGACGAAGAGAGAAGATCGTGCTGGATAAAAGACCAAGTGTAATCATGTGGCAAAAGCTGGCGGGGTAGCAGAGAAAGGCTGCAAAGCAAACGCTGCAGACATACCAAAAGCTATATCAACGAGGTTGTCCAGGCTGCCTGTTCAGACTCGCTTCATCCATGCCACTTCTTGATCATTGATATGGATCGGCTCCGTACTTGTCATGTTCTGTGGCTTCACTCCTGCTCATACGCCCAGCACTTGTCCTTGAGCAACCCACGACTAGCATCAACAATCGGAGAAGCCCACATTTCCTTTCCTGTCTCCTGATCAACAACTTTCGATGTCGTGGACTGTATCCCGCTAACGTGGCTGTTGACATAAATGCTTTCCCACTGGCCCTTGGGCGCATGGTACACCTCGTGATAGATGCTCATATGGTCCCACTGCTTGTAATTACCATTCCACCAGGCCCACCACTTCCGATGTAGATCATCGTGCGCGAACGCATGAAGGCCTTCCACCGTCTTGAAGTAGCCCACAGCGAGCGTCTCATTCTGTGTTTCGCGGGTGCTGGCGTTGAGCCAGCTTGTCATACCCAGGAAATCGAACTTCTCCGCTTGGGCATCGAGATCCTTGTTCATGGCTTGGAAGGCTCCGCCGATTTCCTTCACGCCTGGAGCGAGAACGCCTAAGGGGTGGTTATTACGAAAACCGATGAGGAGGACCACTACGTCGTTGTTGGCTGGGGTCGATCCGTAGCTGCCCGAGGCATCTGGGAACTGCGCCGAAGCCTTTTGTTTGATTATGCCATCCATGTAAGGATTGTGCATCCAGCCTGTAGCCTGCAGGTAGGCTACCGCGACTCGGTAGAGGATTACAGTCACACCAGGTAAGAAAGCTATGCGGCCAAGGGCAAAGAACAGAAGGCCTTGCGCCACGGCTCCGAGACTGAGCCATGTTGTGATGGAGAATTGGTCGCGGAAGAACTGTTCTCCTAGTTAGCGGCGTGGTTTCAGTGTAAACGATTGGAGATAGCCTTGCAATAGATGTACGAGCTGCGCCGCTGTTCAAGGCCGAAAGCGGTTTTTTCCTGTGATGGGAACAGATTCACGAAATCCTTGCTTTCTGCTTTCATCTTGGTAGCCTGTTCGAAATTTGGTTCTTGTGACGATTACTGTCTTTGAATGATGATTGAAAAAATTGTGTTGAGATTTCGGATTCTTCAATCAACATCCAAATACTCTATATGCTATGGACACAGAAACTATGTTGAACTACGGCCGCTATTTCTGCGTCAGCATGGAGCAACTTCGAAAGTCTCGGGCAGATTGATGTCTGACGGTGTAGGTCGGTACGGCCTTATACAGTGCCCGGAGCAATGTTACGGCCGAGAAATTGTGAAGATCGTCACATCACGTGATCCATTACGGCATCGAAACCGCAGGCATGTCCAAATGGAAAATGAGGACGATGATAACCGCATCCTTGCGCTAGTTGGGGCGAGAGACTGATTTCTAACAGGTCCATATACATGGATTATTACCTTTCGTGTTGAGCCCTATGTGGCTGTCTGGAATTGGACGGTCAATCACCTCTCCCAACTACCCAGAATGCTTTGCATCGGTTGCCTCATTTGTAGTAGAAGACGAGAGCTAGTTCCCGTGTTCATCTCCCCTTGAATCCACTAGCTCTTCTTGTCCTCGTTGCTCAAAGATGCGTATCCCAATGCAGGCTCCTCGGTGTCGCGCCGCAGCTGAATCGAGGCTGTAGCTGCTGTCCGGCTTATGGTTCCGTGCATCGCGGAATCGCGGAATGGTTCTATGGCGAGGCGCTCCAACGGGAGTAAGTGATTTTGCTATCCTGAGAAGCGTAGATGTAGAGTGTCCGATGCTCAACGACCATGCCGTTTGAGGCTTGGCCTGTCGTACTTGCATGACTGCTAGTCTCATCACCAACAAGATGCTATCCAACAGACCTATCCAAGCTTTACCCAAGCTTCGCACTCTGTCCACGGAGTATCACTGTTCCTCTCGACTTCGATAACCTCCTGTACATTATCCTTGCCAAGTCCCCGTTGACTGTCGTGAACATGCGCACATCCATCTACAACACCAGCCTTCGGGTCGGTGGAATACCGAACTTCGCCATCCAAAGCCTCTCCCTTGAGCTTCAGGACCCAAAGAGTGGTATTGTGAGATGAGAAGAAGAGCTTCGCAGTAATGGGCGTCTGCTCGGCTGTGGAGAGGTGGATGAACCCGTCATTGGCATCGAGTTGGGTTGGCGGTAGCGTTTCTGGCAAAGGCGACGGAGGCGGTGAATCTAGGATCTTGTACAGATATTCTGGCGCTGGCATTTTGGACAACTCAGTCGTAATAGATTCAAGGTGTATAGACTGAAACATTTGAAGCTACCTACACTTTAGAAAGCCCGAAATTGACGTAAGTTGACTAAGCCGGCATTCAAACGATGCTCCACCCTCGCAGAGACGATCACCAAGACTTCCGAGGCTGTCGCGATCGCAACTATTCCGCCCCTCAGAGCGTTCATTGATGCGCCATAACCGGACATGGAACACACTGGCCGCGTCGATGTAACTGAAACGGCGAAATGGCGTGCAAGGAAAGAGCTACGCCTACAGAAGAGCTCTCAGTACCAGGAACCCAGCATCTAATCGACCTGGAACATAGCAAACTCCTGCTAATACCTACTCCTTCAACCGCGCCAGAAGACCCATTAAACAGGCCTCAGTGGCGGAAAGTCATCACGTCCCTGTCATGGATGATATACATCTTCTTCAACTCCTTGGCAAACGCGAACTTGGCATCTGTCCTTGAACCCTTGTCCGAAGCCAATGGCTTGCCTGTCTCTGTGCTAAATGCCGGCACGGGGTATCTATTCTTGTTGGCAGGATGGGGCCTGTTCTTCTGGCAGCCGTTCGCATTGCAGTACGGCAAGCGCCTGACCTACATTGTGTCTTTGCTTGGCATTGTCGCCGTCACGATGTGGGCGCCGTATATGTTACGACAGAGGGTCAGTGGTACGGCAGGTCGATCCTTGCGGGCTTCTTTGCCGCGCCTGTGGAGGCGTTGCCGGAGCTGAGTATTGCGGATGTCTTTTTCACGCATGAGAGAGGGACATGGACAGGCGTCTACGCAATGACACTCGTTGGAGCAACTTTGCAGCGCCGCTTATATACGGGTTCATCAATGTTGGTCAGGGCTGGCGATGGGTGTTCTACTATCCTGCGATCTTCGCTGGGGCTGCGGCCGTTATTCTGTACTTTGTCATGGAAGAGACAAATTTTGATCGCAAAGGCAAGGATCTGAAAACGCTCGAGCAGGCCAGTGTCGAAGACGGCAGCACACAATATAGTGCTAATGAAGTGGAGAAGACAACTCCAGCGATGAAAGAGTACAAGCGAATAGACATCAGGTCCGTCGTCACTTTCTGAATCCGGTCTCGGTCAGCCGCCCGTTCCTTTTTCACCATCGCCTGCTACTGCAAGCACGGTTCTGCTTCTTCCCACTACCCCTAATCGCAGGATTTCTGTACGGCTCGAGCCTCATCTGGTTTAATGTCATGAACGCTACCGCATCAACAATCTTCAGCGAGCCACCGTACAACTTCGCATCATCCATTGTCGGCTTAACGTACATCTCACCAATGCTAGGAACTCTGGGAGCCGCGATCTACAATGGATACTTCTCCGACATCCTTGCGTAAAGCGTTTAGCCCGCAGGAATGGTCGTGGAGTGTTTGAGCCTGAATATCGACTTCCCTTGGCTCTGATCCTGCTCCTCGTGACGCCTGCAAGTCTCATTCTCTGGGGCGTTGGCGCCGCGCATGAAGTGCACTGGTTTGGTCTCATTGTCGCCATGTGCGGACTTGGGTTCCAGAACACAGTTGGGGCAGGTGCAGCGTTTAATTACCTTGTTGACAGCTATACCGAGATGAGCGGAGATGCGCTGACAGCAGTTATCATTGTGAGGAACACCATGAGTTTTGCAGTGAACTATGGAATCACGCCCTGGATCGATGGCATGGGGTTGGTGGATGCCTTTGTCACAGCGGCAATGGTGGGGCTAGCTTGCGCAGCAACCACTTGTCTACTGATGTGGAAAGGTAAAAAATTGAGAGAAAGATCCAAAAGGTCGTATTGGACGCTGGTTGAAGGACATGCAGCAAAGGCATGATGGCGTAATAATAAGCCGGTCGTCGGGCCGGCTTTGCGCCTGCAGTCGATCTTGACGATGCGGTCGATACGATCGCTTTGGCAGATCAGCTTTCTTAGGTCATTCCTTACCCAACGATTGACCTGTCAGGACATGCAGGAGCCTGCCCCGTCATCCTTCTCCAAGCCAATCTCTTCCAGACTTGCGTCTGTGTGACCCGAAAGTAACGTGGAATCACACGTGGCAAGGGGGAAGGATGGCGCATGGAAGCAACGCGGAATCACACATGGAGAGTGGATTGGGATGTGGCATCGAACTAACGCGGCATCACACGTTGAGACGGGTAAAAAGGTCATACTACAAGCCTACCTAGGTAAGCCTCGAATAACCTCGCGGCCAACCACCTGTCACCCAAAAGGATGGAGATAGCCTGATGCAACAAAAGTGACCCCCAAGGGATGAGGACAAGTCCGGCTCCCAATCAAAGGGTGGCCAATGCCGCAAGCGCATCGCCCCCAAAATCTTAGCATCGAATTGGCTAAAAGAGCCTGCGGGCGGGGGCTGCTACACTTGCTTGAGTTGTCGCGTCCAAGCGAGCCAAGTCCATGCCACGGCACTTGTTGAGGTAGCTAACCCATCCTTGTACATCCTTGTAGCCGCTTGGAGAAGACTCTGGGGAAGGTGTCGATCACAACTGGAGCCACTCATACGCCAGCGAGGCTTGGCCGCGGGGTCGCCAAGAGTCTCTACGGGGTCCGGCTTATATGTCGGCTCCATCGGGCCTTGCGGGTCACGATGCTCAGGCGGCTGAAAGCACATGGGGTGCGCATGGCCGACGCTTTCTCGCTGCAACATTGGGAGGATCGCCGACATGTTGCCGCAATAGTATGCCCCGATATGCTTCCCGTACGGTGCTCATTGGCTCCCTGACCTTGCCGAGCCTGCGAAGCTGAACGGTCTTGCGCCTGTGGAGACCCTCCAGCTTGGGACCCCATGGGCAATTGGGACCCCCACTCCCTTGTACAATGTTGTGGATGACCCGCTCGACGCTCTTGCAAAAGTCTGCGATCCACAGTGAGGCTCCCACCGGCATGTGACCACCGCCGGGAACAGTGAGTATAAGACTGGCAGACGCCCGGTGTCTGATCCAGGCAGCTCCATCGCCATCGTTGCCACCATCCCCCGACCTTCACCATTGAGCCCAGACGCACTCCCGGTGGCTCTCACCCATCACCATGACGGACACAGGTCTCCCGGCCCATTCGCAGGGTCCTCTCCCGGATCCTGAGAAGATTGGCCTTGAACACAAGGAGACGTACGCCGACCATGAGATCGATCCCACTGGCGATGGAAACAAGACGGAGGCGCGACACATGACACAACTGACGGAAGAGGAGCTGGTTTGGGAGAAGCAGCTCAAGCGCAAGATCGACTTCCTCATCATGCCCATGTGCTGTATCGTTTACCTGATGAATTACATCGACCGGAACAATTACCCGGCTGCCAGGTTGCAAGGAATGCCGGAAGACCTGGGCATGAGTGATAACGAGTACTCGATCGGCCTGTCGATTCTGTTCGTCGGTTACGTTACCATGCAGGTTCCTTCAAATCTTCTGCTGAACTACTGTGGACGACCCTCATGGTATCTGGGCTTTTTCATCTGCGCATGGGGACTGGTGTCGCTACTTAGTAGCCAGGCGAAGAGTGCAGGCGGCATGATTGCCCTCCGTTTCATTCTGGGTCTGGTCGAAGCGCCCTTTTTCGCAGGTGTCCTTTTCTACCTTTCGAAGTGGTACACAAAGAATGAGGTACGCGTCTTGGATGGAACCCACCTCTGCGATGAAGATGGCTGACATGACATGCTAGCTTAACTTGAGAATGTCCATTTTCTACTCTGCCTCTCTCCTCTCCGGTGCCTTTGGCAACCTGATCGCAGCAGGCATCCTCAACGGCCTCGGAGACAACCAGCTCGGCGTCAGACCCTGGCAATGGTTGTACATCATTGAGGGATCAATCACAATCTTCATCGGCTTGATCGTGGTGGTCGTTCTTCCAGATTTCCCACACACGTGGAAGAGACTATCTGGAGATCTTAAGCACGTCGCCAATCGCCGAATGGGTAAGGTTTCGAACAGTCCGAGACAGCACTTGGCACACCAACTGACTCGTGCACAGCTTTGGACGCCGGTGAGACGGATATCGACCAGGAAGGTGGTATGAGCCAAATCCACGGCATGAAGCTGGCTTTCAAGGACCCGAAAATGTACCTTCTTGCCATCGGGTATCACTGTGAGTGCTTACAGCCCTGGTGTACGTCTTGCTTCTTGGAAAGGTTCTAACTCGGCAACAGGTATCGTGGCTGCTTCCGGCTTCCAAAACGTAAATTTTCCCATCTTCCATTTGTATCCAGGCATCGCTGACAACTTTGAAAGTTCTTCCCAACACTGACATCAACATTGGGATACGACCGCACAATCAGTCTTCTCCTTGTGGCGCCACCTTACATCTTCATCACTCTCTGGTCATACGTCCACAGTGTGCTCTCGGATAGGTTCCAGAAGCGATACTGGTTCTTCATGTAAGTTTTGAGGACAACATTCCGGCGAGGGCAATGACTGACGTTTGAACTCGCCACACAGGTACCCCATTGTGCCAGTGATCGTGGGATCTTTGGTCTTCATGTTCACGGAATCGTTTGGACCTCGGTACTTCAGCTTCTTCTTGCTGATCTTCGTCTTCGCGGCCTTCGGAACCGTATGTGTTTTATCATATCCTGACCTCCTCGCCGTACATCCGCTGACCTTCTACGTAGATTTACGCTTGGATTTCAAACACTATTCCAAGGTAAGACCGAATAGCGAAGACTTGCACCTCGAGACAGTCAACTAACCTAGCTTTACAGACCCCCGGCTAAGCGTGCCTCTGCCCTCGCCTTCATCAACAGTTTCGGAAACGCCGCTTCGATCTGGACCCCTTACACATACTGGGAGACTCAACAGCCGTACTACCGTGTGGCCCTCGGTATCGTCATCGGCCTCATGGTGGTAGCCGGCATCTGTGCCACGATCCTGCGCTTCTGGCTCACGAGCGAGAACAAGAAGCTGGAGCGGATGGAGAATGAGGACGTACAGCTTAGCGAGGCCGAGTTGAAGAAGCTGGAGAAGTCCGCTGAGACGGAGGGTACGACTGTTGCTGCTGCGCGGACTATCCAGAAGGGCTTCAGATACATGATCTAGGTTTTTACAGGAAGGCCTTTTTGATGAAAAGCGCCAGATACCCTTCTAGCATCCAGACTAGTGAGCATATGGATCTGACATGCACACTGCCTTGATGAAAAAAATGAAAAACGTTTGAAGTTCCACCAGCCGTTGAATCTTCACCTCTCCACATTTTTGACTGTTATGGCTTGGAAACCAGCAGGCGCATGAGAAGCAAAGTGGTGTTCCTTGCCTGTCCATAACCTGCATGATAGCGATTGGCTGATCTGAGTCCCTTCATTGGACCTGTTGGTGGTAATGACCTTGCGGCGGCAGGCTCCAAAACGACTTGCGTAATTTTGACACCTTCCAAGCTAGAAAACTCCTAGCTGAATGTCGACAGCCCTTATCAGTTCGCCTAGTAGGTGCCGCTGTAGCATCCACACCAGAACGTCCGGATGTCCGCTTTGCACAAGACATGCTAGACAGCCGCGAAACACAATCTCGAGTCGGTTTCGTGGGAACAAGGGCTTTCGCCGCCGATTTAACGCGGGGCGCCTGAGCTGGGTGGCCCTGGCTTGTGCCCTATCTCTGTGAATATTGGCCCTCGTACGAGGTTTCGTGTACCGCTGCTCTGCGCCGCGCGGTTCACTTAGGGCACGCTCGCGTCGCGAAGGTCAATGAAGAATGGCAGTCGCATATCTTCTGTGCGGTTACAAGGCCGTTTCAAAAGGTAGGTTTCGCAAGCTTTTACGTTCGCAATGAAGTTGGAGTTTGTGATTCCGTTTATCGCTGGTCCCGTAATTGCAGCTTCAGACTCACACCCGGCCAAACCCTCGCATCAGCACAATGCTAATCACATCTTCAACGCGATTCAAAGCTCCATGCGACAATGGGGCTCGTCACTTAATCACAATGGCATGTCCACCTTTCTCGCGACTGTACCGCAGGATGTAGAGCTCTATCACGGCACTTCCAACCCGACCCCGTCAACGGCACTCAATGGCTGGCTTTCGAGCCTGAACATGCTTTAGTCTTTGCCAGAGAGCGTGGCCCGCCAGGAGGAGGCAAAGGAAAACCCGGAGAGCCACCACGGTGGAAGGCTGGTCAAAATACCATGGGAGCGGCGGCAGCAGAAACTTCGACAGGCTTCCGATACCACCCCATTTCTACGGCAAAGAGGAGAATCCGGACTATCGCGAGCACCACCAATGGTCTCCACCACCTCCGCCTCCACATCACTTCGGCCACGAGGAAGACGACCGCAGGAATGAGTGGGAACCAGAGCATACCGGCGCTGCTGAAAACGCTCGACAGAAACCTATCAGCGCATCCCAACGCCCTGCACTGGACAGGAAACCTTCTGGGTATCTTCATACCTATCGCACAAAGCACCCGTTACGACTTTTGTATGTCGATGGACAGTCGGCAGCCAAGTCGACGAAAGGCACACTTGATATGCAAGATTTGGTCCTACTGCATAACAATCCCCCCGAGGAAGCCGTGAAGGCCACGCAACGGAGCCGCAAGATGATAGACGATGAGGAAGGTGGCTTTGACAGAGTCCATCATGACGAGCCTCATCCCTTCGATTTGCAAGCGCCTAATGAGCTCCATGTGGAACAGTCAGCCGTCGCACAAAGGACAAAAGACCCACGACGGCCGCATGGTGGACCGCTTGGTGACAGTGTGCGTGCGGAACGCCTATGCGACCTGGCTCGTACTGAGTACAAAGGTTGTATTGACGGGGTACTGCGAATGGAAGCCGGGTTTGAAATCATCCTGTGCGGCTTCGCTCAGCACTTGGATGTGGTGAGCATTGCAGCCGCGAATCCTGGCACGGACGGTCCAGGACCGGGCGCGGGCGGCGATGATATGCTGAGCTATTATCAAGCTGTTGCGTCCAGGTATGATGGCATTGGTGGCAGGAGGGTAGTGTTGGATTATGGCAACTTTCTGACGCTTTTCGCTGTCGAGGAGGCGCTTTATTTTGACGAGACTGGTCGGCCACGAGTGAAGAACGAGACCCAATTGATTGCGCCATTTCGGCGGAAAATCCGGAACTGGCTCTCAGTGATAGGTCTGCTGACGAAGGCGTGGACTGGCAAGCCATCTCAGATATGATCACGGCTCGGTATGCAGACCGGATCGCGTATCTCGCGTCCGGTGAGATCAAGGATGTCGAACACTTCCGCGCAGAAGCAAGCCGTGCCATTCGCCCGCACATCGACTACAGCAACCGCAACACTTCTCAGGAAATCCAGCATTGCAGCAATTATGCGCTTCCGAGCACCAGGCCGTCTGATGCTGCCAAGGGAAGTCTGGCCTACGACTCAATCTACACCGTCAACTCAGTCATCTGTCGCACGCTCACCGAAGCCAGTACTATCGATACTCTTGCGCACGGGATGGCCATGATGCGCGGCCTAAAAGCTGGCTGGGTTGGACAGGCTGGAAGAGGTGCTCAGGCTGCGGGCCTCACGAGATCTGCTTCCTACCCATCTGGCCATCAGGGGATGCGAAGGACTTTGAACACCCGAGTTGTCGAAGTGACTTTTCTGGCCCACCCGGTAACTACTGGGGAGGTTTCGGCAAGCCGCCGGGCCATGATCGGGGGCATTGATGAACAGGTGGGAAGGCGTGAACGGAGATGGGGTTATTAGCCTCAGCGTATTATAATGGCCTATATAGACAGTGATCGTGTTGAAGCAGCGGTAATCGTTTTATGTGATCCCATACCTCGGAAGAAGCAGTCATCGTTGTCGATTGAAGAGATGCCTGGATGGGAGAAGATCCAACGTCACCATGAACGCTAGCGCAGGAACAAGGGCAATTTTGGACATGGATCGGATGCGCTAATGCAGCCACTATAGATCCGATCGAGAAGACTATCTGACAGATCGCATTCCCCTTTCATCCACTCAAGTCCGTGACGATCTATGGCTGCAATAATGGTCATGGACGTCATCATTCGCGCTCTGACACGGGCATTGTAACCTAGACGCGTTTGGCGCTGATGAAAGGTAAGCGGTTTTCTTGTCTGGTTTACCTGGTGATCACACACATTGTTTGTATTTCTCAACCCCAAGCAGGACATTTTCTTCGTATATGGGCGCAATGTCTACCAATCGTCCTCAGTTTGAATACTATGTTCTTAATTTCTTCTACGACGATAGCGATTCTTGCGCATTGACGGTCTTTGTGAACAATGTCCGATTCCACATCATAGCCGACAAGGACGAGTTGAGCAACCGTTCTTTCCGGAGCAGAGTATGCCCGTTTGATTCCGCAGTCAGGAAGCAGGCCGGCGAAGACATTCCGCAGCGATCAAGCGACAGCGGCATTGACGTGAGCCATGATGATAAAGGCGACAGCGAGGCGAAAGAGGAGGGAGAAAGCGAAGAGTCTGAGGTCGACGCGGAGACAGAATTGCATCAGTGGATGCTGGATCCACTCGAAACTGCCTTTCGAAAATACGCTCCCCATGAGAAGGCACAGCACCAACTCACGCTAGAGCAATGGTATAATGGCCCGACGCACTTCTACAGTCTGTCTGCCAGCCAGAAAGGACTTCGCGCCATCGAACTAAAGTCCACAACGGACCTGGAACGCCGCATAAAACACCTGCTGCATGAGATCGCAGTGCCCAAATACATTCAAAACATCAAGAAGCCTTGGTATAGCGCCAAAGATCTCACGGTGCTCGACGGTAGCAACAGCCCATCACCGTATCACCCCGCAAAGGTCCAGACCCCCGAAGGTCAGACGTACTTCTTAAAGCTAGTCGACCGCGATCAACCGCAGCCGGTGAAAGCGGGAGATCCACCTCCTAGACGAGATCGAGAAACGCGGTTTGCATAACCACATGAAATGTCCCAAGCTCGAAGGGCTCGTGACGATGTCCGGCGGCCAAAGCAAAGTCATGGCGTTCCTCCAGACCCACATCCCGGACCCGATCCCACTCACGACCAAACTCGACGCGGACGTGCCACAGGACCTTCGCGATCGGTGGGCGAACGAGTCGGAGACGGTGAAGGAGATTTTGCACATGAACGGGATCGTGTCTGGGGAGATGCGAAAGCGGACAACTTCATGGTGGACACGAACAACGACCTGTGGATCATAGATTTCGGGGGCAGCTATACGGAAGGCTGGGTGGATCCGGAGTTGAAGGATACGGCGGAGGGAGACGATCAGGGGGTGGAGAAGATAGCGAATGCGCTACATGACCCCGTCGCTAATGTGTGGGACCCGGATACGGAGAAGAGCTTTGGTTGGAATGGTAGCTCTGAGGGAGGGAGGGAGGACGAGTCACATAGCGCCAGCAGAAAGCGCAAGGCAGGTGAGGTTTCCGTAGAAGATGAGGAAGGCGGGTCGCATTCGAAGCGCGGGAGGCAATCGGAACAAGCTAGAGCTGGCTAGCGATAGGAGGGCATGACCCTTTTTGCAACTACAAATCCGGTAGCGATTCTTGGGTTTTGGATGAACACAGTCTTTGCACTTTGCAAGTGAAGATTCTAGCAGTCCTGTAATCAGCTGAAGGGCCGGGTCATTACGATGATGCTCCTGGTGACCAGAGTGACATTTCGGGATACCTTTGAGGGAGCTCGATGGAATGAGCATCAGCGATAAGTGGGATTTTCGACGAACGGCAACATCGCGTGCTGAAGAGAAGGGAGGGCACTACTTCACCGCAGTACTTTTCGATCCTGCCGAGAACATTGTGCGCCACGCGGCTGAAAGAAAGGATTTATTAGAAGTGGTGGTGAGCCTGGCTTATTAAGACAGATGCCCTAGCATTCAGAGGACACAAAGTTGAATTATAAAATCTTGGATTGCCAGCAATTCGTATCGTAGACTTTGGCCGCAAGCTGCGTTCGCATTATTTCATCAATTCACGCCTGTCGAATGGCAATAAGATTGTCGGCTAGACTCGCAGCACTCAAGGTCAAATGCATAGGAAGAACAGCAAACGCTCCTTGCCTCACTCGCAAGGCCTACATTTCGCCTTCTCCGAGAACTTCTGTACAAACTGTAACCACCGCGTACTGACACCCCAACAAGTCAACGTAGACAACAACTTCGTCGCCTGGCCCAGCACACGCTGCGGGCCCTCATCATCATACAGGTTACCAACGCCCGTCATATGCGCCTGCATCTCGTGGCCGCGCTTGATGAACTGCTGGACCAATTCGTCGTCCGTGGGACGATCGAGCAAGATAATGCTGCAGACGGGATCGCCTTGGGCTTCCTGCGCGTCGTCGGGGGCCTCGTCGGTGTGGAGAGAGGGTTCTGGCGAAGGGGGCCGCGATGAGCTTCGAGCGGTCGTGGTTTTGGGGGTTTTGGCTGCGTAGGTCCCAAACGCCCATAGCAGGAGCGAGGCCAGAGCGACGGAGGGCGCTTCGTAGAAGGCATCGTGGGAGTACTTGCGCACATGCCAGAAGACGACGCCGGCGTGGATAGCGGCCAGACGGGCTTTGTACTGGTGCTGTACCGCCCAGCGACGGATCTGGTTCGTGTCTTGTTCCGAGGTCGCTTTGTCAATGCCATAGCCGCCACACGTATATCGAGCCAGCCGGACAAGGTTGAAGCACGGGGCTAACATCACGACCCGTGCGAAATGGAGGTGTAGCACAGTTGGGTGTTCCAGGCCGCTCGCTCGCCCGATGGTTGCGTTGGCTTGCCAGTGCAAGACATCGAGCGCATCGCAGGTGGAGTTTTGCCATCTTGCAAAAGCTGGAATGGACGGAAGCCATATCGGTTGCTTGGGGAGGACGTCCAGACTAGCCTGTGGTTTGGCGATAGGGTTCCATGTCAAGAGCGGGTCCTCACAGTAGCGAGATACGGTCCATAGGTGTTGATATAACCCATAGATGACGATCACTCGTGCGAACTCGCCACGGTCTTGTGGGAACTTCTTGTCAATGTAGAGCTCCTGTAATGCCACCGAAAGCGACGGTGGTGAACTGTGAGGCTCTTCTCTTTGCCACTCTCCTTCGTCTTTGGTATGCCAAAGAGCCTCACTGGACGGCAAAGGCAATGTAGCGTGCTCAAGCGATAATCTCGGAGCTCTGTGGTAATGACAGGCAAACATTGCATCTAATAGCCAGGCACCATATGCAAGACGAACGTACTGTTCTTTGTTCAGCCACGAGGCACGGGTCTGCTCGCGCTCGCCCTCTGTGTCAGGGCATCCTTCGTAGGCCGACTTAGCCTCTTCGAAAATGGTCACCAGCTGAGGGACATTGAGCTCGTTCTCTGGACGAGACCAGGGGACATCCTTGTACATCTCGATCACGCAGTGCAGTAAGGTTGCCTGTGCTAGAACAGGGGCTGCATCGTCAGAATCATGAAGTGATCGACGAAGGAACTCATCCCAGGAAGCGATGTACTGGGTAGGCGCCTGCATGCTATTTTGAAGGTCAGTAATCGCTCAACCATTCCAATAGATATGCAGCTCATAATACTTGCAATCGATTTCCTATAGCGCACATGGCCAAGACCAATGTGCAACCCTCTGAACGCGAAGCGAGTTCCGGATGTAGGAAGGGCAACACAGGATCGAAGTACTTCCAATAACAATGCAGAGCCACTTCTACTTGAGCTAACGGAGGAAGTCGACAGGCCAAGAACGGCAAGGCGTGAGTAGGGTTTAAGCAAAGACGCTCGTAAGACGACGCGATGGCCTCAAACGTCTCGCGACGTATCGAGATCAAGTCCGCAGTCTTTTCAGCGTTGACAGGTCTCCAGGCTAGACTGAAACCACTGTGTTGCTTCTCGGCGGCGAAGATAGGAGCCGAGGAAGTTGTGCGACGGCGTTTGACATGAGGCAGTCTAGTCGGCTGACCGTCAACGTAAAACTCGCCATTTTGATGGTCCTCTAGAGCGGCTTGAGGAAGACCGGCACTGGTCGGAGTGGCAAACAATGGACCTTTGGGTGTGGGTGGTAAATTCTCCGGGATGGCTGTTGAGCACCATGGCGTTACTGGTCCTTGAGCGCTCATGCCCGTATCGAAATCGAAATAGTCATCGCCGAGTGCTGCGAGCCAATTGGTGTTTTCCAGCACATTCGAAGACTCCCAAAATTTGGGGTTGAAGATGTCGTCTAATGTCGTTTCATGATGTGCAATGGCATTCATATCGACTGGAGGCTGGTTTGTTGAAGTGCGAGGACTCGTTGGCGAATGGGACACAGGATAGGTACAGACTAAATTCTTGGTCTTGCATCGTGAGCATAAGGTGTGCCCTGAGCACCTTGACTTAGCGGCCGCGCAATTGCCACATGCTCTAGCACCTTGTTGTAGCAGACTTGGCTGGCTGTTGTGCGTGATCTCGTGCCTCTGCAAAGCATCTCTTCGGAAATTCGTCAGAGCCTTCGTCCATTCTCAAATCGGAGTCGACAACTATCAACGGCATGGAGGATAGGCAATCACATAAAATTCACTAACCGTCTAATGAACGTCTTCGAACACGTCTGACACTTAAATGGCTTCTCGGAAGAATGAATCAGCTCATGCCTTCGAAGGTGCTCGCTTCGCCCAAACTGTTTCGAGCATTCTGAACACCGGAAGCCCTTTCCAACCTCCGGAGGATCCATAGGAACATCTTGGATGTGTTATGAGGGGGTTAGAGGGAGACGCCGGTGGTGGTATATATTATCTCGCTTAGAGATGAGCCGATCGAGCTCGGAAGAACTATCCCCCTCATTTACCCGCAATTTACCGGTGGGGTTGATAGTCAGGCTTGGAGGCATTCAGGCACGACGCACCGTAGCACTCGTGACATCCCTCCGGAATGTGTTAATCCGTGGTAATACACTTCAGAGATCGACATGAGTATGCGATTAGGTGGTCTTGGAGCCAAGAGGCTCATGGTCCTGCCACAGTATTTGTACATTCTGAACCACATGTACTCTTCTGGTAGGTCCGCCGAAGATCATCAGTGTAGCGAGAAGCAACTGGGTCTCGAGAGAATACGGAGTATCTTAGTGCAAGGGAGAGATTTAGTGCAGAATCATGAACATGTCAGATTCTTTCGTAGAAACAATTTCGATCTATTGGAGTCTTCTGTCGCGTTTGACAACTAATTTTGGCACGCATCTATACCCTCTTCTTCTCAATCTTCGGCAAAGCCATCCACAGACCCCAGATAACCGCAAGCAGCGCCACAATGATAGGTTGCAAGACCCGAACGCCTTCTGCTTGGGCAACAAGACCGACCAGGAACGGGAAAAGCGCACCTCCTGATCCACCAAAAGCTGCTGCGAACCCGATACTGGACACGTGCAGGTGCTTTGGCAACAGCTTGGTAAGAACGACGACGAGAGCCGGGAAAAGCGGGCCCAAGAAGAAGCCTTGAAGGGCCACTGCAACAGCACTCACGTAGAACTGTGGTACCAGCCAGAACAGGAGCTCCAGTGCCAGCGCGATAGGGAGGTAGATAGCTACCGAAAGCTTCTCACCAATCCGTGGCGTGACAAAGCCGAGCACCAGTCTGCCGACCGTGATACCAAGCCAGAACCCCGTAGCCGTCATACCAGAAGCAAAGGCCTCACCATCTCGCACTTTGATCATGAACTGGACGATCCAACCGCCAAGGGCGACCTCCGTACCCACGTATCCGAGAAGGAAGAGCGCGCCGAGCCATGTCGTGCGAGCAGCTGGCATCTTCAGGCAAGCCTCCTTGAGACGGGAACCAGATTCGTTTGAGGTGCGCGGATGGGCTTCACGGTATGCGGCCCCCGTCGCGCTCCAGAAAGCATGGAGACTTGTGCAGAGCTCGAGGAAAGCGAAGCCGATCATGAAGTAGTACCAGCTGTACCATTGCAAGCCAGCCTCAGTGACAAGGGTGGTAGCAATGGTAGGGGCGACTGTAGCACCTGCGCCGTAGAAGCCATGCAGGAAACCCAGAAGCTCGTTGGCGTTTGCGAGTCCGCCGATCCAGGCATTCCAGCCGCTGTCCTCGATGCCGTTGCCTAGACCGGCGATGATGAACACTACGACCAGTACGGGATAGGGAGGGTGAACGGCAATGACGATGTAGGCGATCAGGTGGCAAGCTGGTCCGATGAACGCGACTCCTCGTTGGCCCAGCTTCAAGTGAACGGTATTGTTGAGGACGGCAGCTAGGTTGTAACCAACGAATGGCGATAAGAAGATCAAAGAGACGACAACGTAGCTTAGGTCGTAGTAGGTCTCCAGGTAAGGGATGATGGCTCCGTAGGTCGCATCGTTCATGCCCATGATGGTGAAAGCCCAGAAGGTGGCGGCGAGCTTGTAGATGTTGCTGCGGGGGTTCCTCCAGGTTTCGAGTTGTTCATGTGCTGTGGTGGGAGACGGCAACGATTCATTGCGGTCGCTGCCGTCGCTGAAATCATCTCCTGGTCGGCGAGGCCCAGTGGAGAAATGTGAACGGAGACTGCGGCCATCGATTGAAGGGGCCTGCTTGTTGGTGCTTGAGTAGTTCTCCTGACGGGTGTGGATGGGCTCGAGTCCGATAGGTTCCATGACCGCCGTGGATGAGCCTGCGTTAGATCTCTCCATCTCCGCGGTGATGCCGGTAGCGTCTGTACCAGATAGTGGAGCGAATAGAGCTGTGAAGTTGTGGCGTTATGGGATGCGTAGGAGCGGAAGAAGCAGTACCTTAGCTATAAGAAAGACGAGTAAAAAGTAGACATGCTCTACCGCGCAAATGCAAAGTGTTCACGGGAGGAATGGCGAGAATGCCAGAATCCACGGAAGACTGGCAAAGAGGTTTAGTATTTACTAGAGACTGGCGAAGATGTTACGAAGCCTTTGCATTGGGCCCTTGGCAGAAGGATGCTCAACTTCATCGCGATCCCGTATTGGTGAGGCCCCGCTGGGACGGTGTGTTGGAAGAGGCAATCCCGCCTTTGCCTGCAAGATCGGGCCGGGCTCCGTTGAAGGCTCGGCGGTCATCAGCACGAGAGCGG
The DNA here is from genome assembly GCA_037044905.1 of Hortaea werneckii. NCBI lineage: Eukaryota > Fungi > Ascomycota > Dothideomycetes > Mycosphaerellales > Teratosphaeriaceae > Hortaea > Hortaea werneckii. The sequence goes on along the minus strand of JBAOKB010000161.1, from coordinate 134,096 downwards.
AGTATCTCTTTCGCGCATACCGCTGGAACGGGATGAGCTGACGGTAAGTGAAGTTCAAATGCCCAGGTGAGGTGTCCAGCGATAAGGCTCAAATTCTACAATAGTGTGCTCGGCGTGAAGTTCCCACTCACAACAGACGATCAGAGTGGTGAAACCATTCGAGGGTAGCACTGCAGGCTCGACTCGCCTCGCCGGCGCCGGCGCCTGACCGGGCCGAGTCAAAGACACCTAAGGCAGCCGGGCTGTAGCATCACATCCACCTAGGGACCACATCGATGGATACGCCGGTTGCTTCCACAGCTTCGCAGCAACCATAGGATAGACCTCACTTCCTCCGGCGTCGCGCGGGTGGCGAATATCAGGTCCTGCGACAGTGGCGTCTACTGGCTCAAAGAGAGGAGGGAGAGAAGTTGCTGAGACTAATGGGAGTGCTACTGCAGTACTGCTACTAGTATGAACGCGGTTGACGCGACTGACCGCGCAGCGGCTCAGCAGGACCTTGAGCCTCCTTCACTTCTTACCATCATCCTCGATACCAACCCACATGCGTGGGCATTGCTCGCGGACTCACTGCCGCTCTCCAAAGCCATCGCTAATCTACTAGTCTTCATCAACGCTCACCTCGCCATCAACCATGCCAACCGTGTGGCCGTGGTTGCGAGCCATGCCGAACGGGCAGAATGGTTGTACCCGACGCCTTCCCCTCCCAAGGCCACGACCGAAGCGAACGGAGTCGCTGGGGACGATGCAAACATGCATGACGGACACTCCGGGGCAGGCACAGGCGGTCCTGTCCAGGCCCCTCCAGACGATGCCAACAAATACCGCCCCTTCGCACAGCTCGAGCACGCTTTCCTCAGCAACCTGCGTAATCTCATGAGCTCGACGACACCCGATGCCATTTCCTCCTCGCCCTCAACCATGCTCGCAGGCGCATTAACCCGAGCGCTCGCTTTCATTTCCAAGCAATCCGCCGCCATGCCTACCACCACAAGCACCCAATTCAACTATTCTGACCCTTCCTCCATGGCAGGAGGCAACGAAGTGACGGCCGATCCAACCAAAGCGGCTTCTTCCCTCGGCCTAAGCTCCCGCATCCTGATCCTCTCCGTCAGCGGCGATCTAGCAGACCATTACATCGAGATCATGAACTCCATCTTCGCCTGCCAGCGCCTCGGAATCCCCATAGACGTGCTCAAACTCGCGGGCGACCCTGTCTTCCTCCAGCAAGCTGCCGACACGACCGGAGGCATCTACATGTCCCTCTCCACGCCTGAAACCCGGGCAGGCCTGCTGCAATACCTCATGTTTGCCTACCTGCCCGACGCAGCTGCACGAGAACATCTCATCACACCTGGAGAAGGCGAAGGGGTTGATTTCCGCGCAGCGTGTTTCTGTCACAAGAGGATAGTGGATATCGGATACGTCTGCTCAATCTGTCTGAGCATCTTCTGCGAGCCGTTGAAAGAGAGCCAGTGTCTGCTCTGCGGCAGTCATCTCAGCATAGGGAACTTCGGCCAAAGACCCGCAGTTGTGCCGAAGCCGAAGAAGAAGGGCAAGAAGAAGGTCAGAGGTGGTGTTGAGAGTGGTGCGGAAACGCCGGCGAGTGGAGGGGAGGGAACACCGGCACCGGGATGAGTGGGCAGGTCTTGAAGAATGTCACATCCGCACGCTACAAGTGAAGATATGTCTGCTTCCAATGCAGCAACGAGAACTGGAAACAAGACTTGGATCAAGAGCGCATCAGCAGAGCTGGCAGCTGGTTTTCAATCATATCTCATTACATGGCTAGCAACCCTTTCCGAGGAGCTGCTACAGATGCGGCCGCAAACGAGTCTGGTCCAACCATTACGGTTCGATTGAACTCCGACAGCAATTCTAATACGCGCCCTCACGCTTCGACCATCCGGTCAAGGGTGCGAGCTCGACAGGACCGAAACCACTCTGCACCGGGTGTCCAGCGACGAGGCTGAAGTTGCCAACCCGGGCACCTTCCTCTTCCAACGACCAGAACGAAACGCCCACGTAGTTCTGTGAAGGAACAAGTTAGTTAGAGCACACATGGGTACTAGGGAATGACAACAAAAGGGGAGGGGGGGTGGGGGGGGAATGTCTATAGACTTACCGAGCCGTGATAATTGAAAATCCCCTCTGGCACCGGGAAATCGTCCTGCGGGCCAATATTATGCACGTACTTCCCAAACTGGTACCCGTTGACATAGATCTGACACCTATACGCCTGCGCGGTCCCATTGCTCGTCATGGTGGCGTTGGAGAAGGTGAAGCGAAGCGGGATATCGTAACCCTCGGGCATGTCGAGGTCGAAGGTGGTAGCGTAGAACTTCACGCCTGGTTCGCTGAGCCCCTCCATCGGACCCAGTGCGCTGGAGGACCAGTCTGAGGTCGGCGCGCCGGGGAGGTGGTACCCGTTTCGTTCGACCCAGAGCCCGCCTTCGTTCAGCGGGCCGCGCGTCTTGTCCTCGTAGTCTTCGCCGTGCAGGTTGCCGGTCAGTTTCCAGGTCACGGCGTCCTTGCTGTGGCCGTCGAGCCGGTAGTCGAGGATGCCGCGCGGGTTCTTCATGTCGTCCGTCCCAACCGTCCAGTCCTCGTTCAGGCCCATGTTGTCGATCAGAACGGTGATCACGTAGGGACTGCCGGCCGAGAGCGTGGGTAGGTCGTAGGTGGCATTCCAGGTGGAGTAGAGGTCGGCGCCATCAAAGGAGCCAACGAAGGTGTTGTTGATCCAGACGCTGTGGCCGAAGGCTGAGCCGCCTTGGGTGGCGAGGTAGAGGGACGACTCGCCTCCCTTTGCTGTGAAGTGGCCGCGGAACAGGAGGTAGCCAGTGTTATAGCCGTAGTCGCTGGCGTACAGTGAACGCGGCGTGGTCAGGTTGCGGAGGGTGTTGTTGGTGTAAGTCAAGTAGGCGTCAGTCCAAAGGCTGTCGTCGTAGTCGGACTTGAGTTCGGGGAGAGTATCGACGGATTTCCAGCCGATCGTGCTCAGGTTCGGCAGGTCAATCGAAGGCTCGTCGTAGGAGACGGTAGCAGTAACAACTCCGCTCCAGTGGTCCTGCTTGAAGTGTACCTTCTCACCGTTGAAGGTCATTTCGCGAGTGTGGTGAGGAGCACCGCCAATGACCTCGAAAGTCGTGGTGGAGTTAATGTCACCGGTCAGGTGGACACAGCCGTCTGTGACTTCGACGGTGCGAAGAAGGTAGCCTCCGTTCACAATCGGTGCAGACACTGCGTGGCTGGGGTGCGTGTAATTGCCCCACACATTGTCGGATGGGAGATCAAGCACCCAGTAGTTGTAGGCCGAGTTGCGGTCAAGCAGGTAGACAGTCAAGCCGCATCCGAGCTCAACGACCTTCCGGTCAGCACTCACTGAATACTGCATCACTGTAGCGCCGTTCTTCTTTCCATACTTGACGCCGTCGCCTTCGACTGTCTTGGCGTGACCGCCACCTTCGACAGCGAGCTCGTGCATCTCGCCAGGTCCGCCGTATACAACGAGCACACGCTTGTGGCCATATTGCTTCCAGGTGAAGATCTCAGCGGTGGAGTAGACCAAGTTGATGCCGCCAACGTCGTAGTCCGTGACGTGCCACTTGGAGTCCCTTCCATGAAGCGAGAGGCTGCCACCTAGCTGAGGGATGCTGATGTTGCCCTGGCTCTTTGACGGCAGAGTGATGAAATAATCGGTGGTTTCTAGGGAATTGAACGCGGCATGGCGAAGCACGAAGAAGTTAGTCTGCTCGCCTAGAAGAGCAGTGACGGCCAAGTCCTCATTGCCAGTGTATGAACCGTTGGCATTGGTGTTGTTCTGCGCCCAGGCAGTCCAGTAGGCTGGCGATGCCTGCAAAAAGTTTGCCTCCAGCTTGGCTTCGCTATACTTCTCTCGTGTCACCGCGCGATCCTCCTTAATGACCGCGCCATAGTCGTACGAAGTATAACCGCCTGGGTGCCCGAGGTTACCCCAGTTGGTTCCCCCGTAGGTCATGTAGATGTTGAAGATTGTGAGACCGAATGAGAAGTCGTTCTTGTAGAAGACCCGCTCGAACTCAGGACCTAGGAGCTTGACACACTGTTCAAAGCCATTGCCGCCCCAAGGATCAAAGGCGCCGCCTTGGAATTCGATGATACTGTAAGGCGTCGACGGACTCTGCTGACGGTGTAGGGTGAGAAAGTTCGTGGGCAATGATTGATCTGGCCAGGTGTACGGGTTGGCACAGTCGAAGCCGAGAGGGTATCCATCGTGGCCATAGATGTCCACCGCTGCCGGCGAGCCTGAGCCAGGGGCGAAGTAACCTTGTGGTGACGCATCGTTGGATATAAGGGGCACTACAATGCCTGCATCTCTCATCTGCTTCTCTACATAGCCGAAGTAGACAGGATCAGGGAATTCTGGAACATCGTCTGTTGCACCCGTGTATTCGTTCTCTGGCTGGGCGAGGATGACAGGGCCACCGTTGGTGATTTGTGCCTTGGCAATAATCTCGTTCATGTTCCTAGCATAGTTGTCTGTGGCGTGAAGATAGGATGGGTCCCTTGTCCTCAGAGTACCAGGAATGCGCTGTAGCCATCCAGGAAAGCCACCGCCAGATACTTCGGCATTGATGTATGGGCCTGGACGAGCGAGAAGGTAAATCCCGGCCTCTTGAGCCGCATCGAAGAAAGGCTGGAAATCAAAAACGCTAGAGGCATTGAAGACTCCGGGCTTTCCCTCCAGCAGCGCCCAGTCAGTGTAGAAGGACACGCCATTGTAACCCAACGCCTTAATCTTCTGGAACACATCTAGCCACAGACTTGGGACGGGTAGGCGGTATGGATGGAATTCTCCCGAGTAGAAGATGATGCGCTCTCCATGGACAAACAGCGAGTGCTGGGCAGAGAGTAAGCAGTCGTTCACTAACTCGCAGGGTCGTCGACACTTACTTCGTCCCAAGTGACAATGTCTTGCAAAGAATCCGAATCACGGATCATCAAATTCGGCTTGCCACCAATCGCCAAAGCGGCAGCAGACTGGACAGCTGCAGCCGACAGCAACGCCGCCTTGCAAAGCTTGCCAAACAGCATCCTGACCACTTTCCAAATGCAGACAACAGGCCAGGCACAGCAAAGCAAAAGCAAAGGGAAGGGATACGTACACTTACGACGAACCCACCTCACTTTTATACCAATCGCCCCTCTCCTCGCGAAAACTGCAAGTCCTAGGGAAGCTCACCGTGGAGAACCCATGCATGCATAGTAGTAGCGCAACAAAGTCGCATTGCACTAACTACTGTAGCCGTACAATTTCTGCTTCCCACGTGCCAAAAGAGGAAGTCCGCCATGTTCATCAGGAACAATATCTCCATCCGAGTAGCACCTCCAACCAAACACCTGCCAGGCACAAGGGCAAGTATGATGGAGCGGAAAAACCTCCCGCGTCGTTCCCGCAAACTGTATACACACGCTGCGGGGTTTTCCCCACTGTCACGATGGATCTTGTGCAGGTCAAGCCCGCAGTACGGTATCTTCCGCGGGGCTTGGACAAGCTTAGCGAGGTGGCAAGGTTGGTAGGGCTTGCATGGAGGAAGCGATGTAGGTTGGAGAGCAGATGGAGGAGGTCGGGAAGTGGAGAGGGGAAGAGAGGACAGCGGGGCTGGATATTCCCCGTACCTTCCACGTTCGGTGCGGAGGGAGAAGAGCCGGAGCTAAGCGTCAGACTGCCCTCCGGAGGGGTGGGAGTCCGGCGGCTAAAAACAACGAAGGTTGTCGAGAGAAAAGCAGGGGAAAGAACCAGATGAGTTCGAATTCGATGCAGGTAGAGCGAGAGCAGAGAGAAGGGATGGGATGAAGGAATGATGGAAGTCGTATAGACTTTCTTTTTCTGCAGTACATTCAAACATTATCATCATTTGCGAGCCCTAGCTCTGCCCTCGCCTCCAAGAAAGAAAGAAAGAAAGAAGATCCGGGCAGACGAAACCCCGGTTCATCATATCCCAGTAGCGATAAAAAGAAAGAAATATGCCTAGAAAGCCACGATGCCTATGATCAAATCCCAAGAAAGTTTTCCCGGCATCATGATAAAACTATGACTCTTGACTCTTTCTCCGAAAACAATGCTCCGTCAGAGCCATTGGTGTTAAGATAGGGAAAAAAAAAAAAAAAAATCACCCTCTAATTGTCCGCGCCTCCCCACAGAGTAGCAAGCCAGCCTGCCTGGCCATAATCGCTTCTCGAAGCCCAATCGCTGATATCGCCCCCGTCGACAAACGCAGCGAGGTCATCGGCGCTCATGCGCGTCTGCAGGTTGTCAAGCCACTGTTCCTTCTGGTTGTTGTCCCACATAGCCGGCTGCTGCTGCTGCTCCTGGAGTGGCGGCGCCGGCTGAAGTTGCTGTTGCGGGTACTGGTTCTGCATAGGTGGCGCTAGTTGCTGTTGCTGCATTGAGGGTAGCTGGGGAGGATGCGAAGGGGGATGTGCGGCTGAAGCTGCTTGGAGAGGTGCTAATTGTTGGAGATGTGGGGGTGCTTGTGGGTTGTATTGACCATAACCATTCGTGTATGGCTGCTGTTGCATCGGCGCAAGCGGGTAAGAGGTCCCCTGTGGTGTCCACCCGGTAGCTGATGGCTGGCGTTCAAAAGGTGGAGATGTTTGTGAAGGTGTAGAGGCTGAGTATGAGGCTGGCGAAGTGAGGCTCGGCACAGTCCCAGTCCCTGGTGTTTCTGCGGAGTAAGACGAGCGATAATTGCTAGGCGGTTGTGGGTAGTGCTGCGAGGGTGCCGTGGGCTGAGGCGGTGGTAATGATCCACGGCTGTGATTCGAGAAAGAGTCATAGCTCCTAAACTGAGCGCTGCTGGGGGTCTGAAGGCTTGGCCTACGACTGCTTTCTGCTCCAGGAGCGGAGTTGATTGCGTTCCAAGGACCACCTTCGGCCTTCTGCTGCTCCCGAGACGTTGCATGCTGCTCACGCTCTTCGCTTTTGACGTCTGCCGTACCGACGCTGCTATCGTCGTACAGGACTTCAGCCGCTGCTTTAGATCCGCTTCCGCTTCCAGTATCAGCCATTTCAACATCCTGGTCGTCGAGACTGCCGAAGTGAGTCAAGGTTCGTTCCAGGATCTTCCATTCTTCAAGACCACCGCCTTCACCGCCCTCTCGTAGACTAAGATTGCGGCCAGCAATCTCACCCTCATCATCAGAAGAATTCGATGCAGATGTATTCTTCTTGTAATCCTTCTTCAGACGAACAAAGTACTTGTGCATTTTCTTGATCGTACTAAACCAGCCGTGTGCCATATTTAGACGGCGGCGCATGTCGCCAATGATTTCAAGAGCTTTCTTTGCAGCCTGAAATCCCGCGCTACCCCCTGTTTTACTGCCATCGGAATTCGTAGCGGTGACGGAAGTTGGCTGGCTGCACATGTATCCTTCAGGATCCATCCAGGGGAAGTTAATGCAATAGACACCAACGAATGCAACGGTATAGATGGCGAAACCAACGATCGGTGTCTCTACCAACGCATTCCACTCTTGACAGCTGCCGACGAGATCCATAATCTCGCGCGCAGATCTGAAACACTCTCGCGCACTTTCGTCCCAGAATCCAGCCGGCACGGAATACTCGCCAGACGGGAAGAGAGGAGGGTCAAGAGGTCCTTGCGGCTTGGCGCAGCGGATGGCCACGAATGGCACGTATTCGCGGTGGAGCATGATCTGGCAGAGAAGGTATACAGTATGCATGAGAGTGTATGGCGTCGAAGTCTTCAAGGTGATGTGAGCTTGGGTGTTTTGAGGTGTGAGCGTATGTTGTCGCGGTAGGCTGGCTTTAAAATCAAGACATTGCTGGCGAAGATTGTGCCATTGACATCTCGGGTCCCATGGCGGATACTGTTCAGTCCTGTAAAGCAGTCAGCTTGATCCTACCCGCATTTGCACCAGATGCAGACTTACCTCCGGCCGCCGGAGCAAGACCAGGTGACTACGCGGCCGTAGATTTCAAGAATCTTGACATATCGGCTAACGAGACCTTCTTCTGGGCCAGCCTCTAATCGACACTCGGCACCGTCGACCGCAAGCCTCTGTGAGGAGGTCATATTCCGCTCTGAAGAGCTACCAGTACCCAGCGCAACCGATTGCTGCCTATGATTTTGCACATCCTCCCGTAATATTTTTCTTTCGTCTTCACCCAGCATCAGAGTGCGAACCTTCTCGGCAAACAAGAAGGATCGCTCGCTCGCTGGCAGCTGGATCCGCAGCTCGTGCGCGTGCAACATTTGAGGCCTGTACTTGCCGCTGCTCAAGTATCGGTCCATAATATAGCAGCTCCAAAAAGTTCGTCGTCGGACCTCTTGCCGTATAAACATGTCTTCTTCGGAGTCATGTGGGAGATTGGCACCCTTTTCCCGGCGTCCCATTCCCAGCCGTTCCGCTTCATGGCCTACTGCTCGCGAACGTGACATGGGCTCGTCGTCCAAATCACGCTCGTATTGGAGACCCATGGCTTGGGCTGCTCGGATTGCCATGCCGATAATGATCCACGCCTTACTTCCTCTGCACATGCCCCATTCGTGCAATCCAAGCATGAGCGATGCTTGACATCTTTCAATGTCGTGCACGTAGTTATCACCCAGGCACTGCACCAGGCGTTCATTCGCAGCGGCAGCATAGTATTCGGATGCGATCAAAGGGTTGCTTGATCGCGTTGAAGTCGCAGGCGAGTGGTGGGCGACCAATTTCGGGTGGAAGCGCGCTGTCAAGGCCAGGAAAGCAAGGAGAAATTCGGGTGAAGCTGGAGGCCGTACGGCGGCGTTGGGATCTGATGTGGACGATGGGTTTGGCGGTTGCATGCTCGCCTGACGGAGGGGTTTGAGAAAGCTTGGAGGATGCAAGAACGGCAGATCGGCCGAATAATGGACCAGGAAGATGTCGAACAGCTCCTGCCATACTTGCGGCGTGAGAAACCTCGGATCCAACGCATCGAGAAGAGGTCGAGGACTGTCGCGGGCACCATGGGTTGTTGCTCCGCTTGCGACGAAGGCGTGTGCGCTCTTCCTGGGCCTCGATCGCTTCTCGCCGTCGACCGTCCCATCGTTTCTTCCTGCGTAGCTTTCCCTCCGCCTGCTTCCTCCGCTCACTGGCGACGGGTAGGTACATTCTCTGCCCAAATTCTCACACGACCGGCATGTCGTCCCCACCCCGTTGTTCACGCATTTCACCTTGGAGCGTCGGCATCGGATGCAGGCAATGCTACTGCGCATCCGGCCAGCTTGCTTGGGCGACGGCCCAGCAGCGGGGAGAGTCGGGTGTGCGCTGGAGGCTATGGTGCTGACTTGCGAGGGAGAGTGACCAGGGAATTGAGGGTACGGAAGGGTGTCAGGCAATCGCGGCGGGTTGTTTGGATCCACGATGGGCAGAAAGGAATTGGAGCCCGACGATGAAGAGGATGGAGGAAGGGCAGGCGCGCTCCCGAAGGGCAAGTCACGGGCATGTGCAGCGGGGTAAGGTCAACGGATGGGTAAGGGAGGGTTAGGTAGGTAGGCACGGTCAGGTCTTCCAGTGCAGAAGTGCAGCAGTCGCGTTCTGCAGCTTTGAGTTATCGGGCCTAGGACGGTAGTCCAGCTCAGACTTCCCGAAGGGGCGGGCGTCGCAGAAGGGTCCCCCGGACCGTGAACAGGTTTGAGATGAATGATCGATGAATGAAAACGCTTGAGTGCGAGGACGGGGTGGATGACAGCGATCAGCTGTTGGATTGTAACGCGACGACAAATCGTGACAGCCAGCGTGTCTGATGCCGAAACGACGACTACGTACACGGCGCCGCGGTGGCGAGCAGGCGTCGGTGCATCTCACAGCCAGCGGGGGCGGGAAGGGATGGTGCGTGAAGTTCACTACTCTCACGAACGAAGCCTTGTATGGACGCTGGTATGCCGGTCTGGAGCTCCGACTCCGATTCTGGCGAGCCGAGTGCCCAGTCTCGTAGAGCAAGCGAGGCTTGATAATAATGATGTGAAGACGGCAGCCGACTCTGGCTCTGGCCTCGGCAGAATGCGGCGGCACTGCACGCTCGAACGCTTTCGACCAACCGCTGAGCGCCTCACTACTGTGCGCCTGGATGGTCGAAGTCCGGCTATACTCGCCCACACACTTCCGTTCAACGGCGATGACGGTTTGCTGCTGACAAGTCCGAGGTCAGTCTTCGGTGATGGTTGCGATTGGCAGCGAGGCCGGCTTGCCCCTCTTAAAGACCCAAACCGATCATGGCACTCGTTGGCTGGAGCTTCTCACTTTGCGGCTTCCGCTGCCCGGGCTGCTGTCCAGGCCGTTGTTGGAGTTCGGAGCGCTCTTGCCGACGTGTCCCGAGAACCCATTTCCCGATGATGGTGTATTCACACAATAGTTGTATCCACTTTCTTTTCCCACTGCACCCTACATACCTAGGTATACATAGAGTGTGTTAGTCTTGACGGTCAAGTCATCATCGGAGATCTTACGTGCTTTCTCTCCCACACCCGCAGCAGCAAATCACCTCCCATGCCATGCCAGGGAGCCTTTGAAAACCCGCCAACGGTGCCGACCGAACGGCACGCCGAAAGGCCGAGTGAGGCCTGGGCCTCCTCTCCTCCCAGAACCTGGACGAAGGGGGTTCAAACAAGGCTCTACCGATGGGTTCATTCTGCCGAGCCGCGCTTCTCATTCAATCGAAGGGACACCTCCGATACGACAGTAGCGGTTGGTAGCTCGACCACACGCGCCGCAAGGGATGGAATATGTATGTTTACAGACACACACCTCATGGCAACCTCGAGCACAAGCGCGCGGATCCTACATTCTCCCATCTCACGTGCGCATGACGACTGAAGAGGTTTAGCTGGTGTCAAATCGCGCTTAGATATCTACCACATTGGAGCTCTCGCTCTTGCACTGACAGTCGGACGGTTCGAGCCCGGACAGACTACATTGTCAACATCTGCTTCACAGCTCAGATCAACCGGCCAACGGACTGCTAAACAGTTGTTCGTGTAGCAGCGAAGACCGCTAACCTATCTAAGATCCGTTGTCTAGACGCCCTGATCTAGAAGACTGGAAACTGCGTGAATTTTCGTTAACGGTAAATGCCTTGCTAGAGATAGGTATGGTATGTACAGCAGTAGCGAGGTCATCTGGAACGCAGTGGTGATATTGCTCGTCATTTTCCGCTTATTTCTTTCCCGCAAAAGTGCCTGAGCGGCTATGCAAGGACGTGCAGGACAATCGAGATCTTTTTAGACGCGCGGAATGTATTGCTCTGGTCCAGCTGACCGTACGGCGTCTACTTGCCCTTAAGTGCTTCCAGGCCCGCCAAGCAGCGCAAATCTCCTTACAATGCTTGGCCCAATCTCCTCATACTCCGCCTTCGTATGACAGTAACTCCTGAACTCAGGCGTCTGGCCCAGCAGCGAACCACCAAACCATGGGCCGTGTCTTTGGCGCTTGTGCGTGATGACCTGCACGTCGAGACCGCCAGACTTTGCCTGACCTCCAGCGCGAGCTTCAGAGTCCCGCAGACGCGCGTCAACTAGGTGGCGGATATCACGCTGTAATCTTCTGCCGAAGTCCTTGTACAGCGTCGAACCTCCGGACAGGACAATGTTCTTGTACAGCCCTCTCCTAACGTCGATGGGCGAGGTCTGGATGACGCCATCAACGATGGTGGGAAGCGGCGTGAGGAAGTCTGAGCTGTAGATTTCCGGGTTGAAGAAGATTTCGGGGGCCAGGAAGCGTTCGTAGCCAATGTCCACCGAGGTAGTCCTTCCGCCCGGCTGTCGCACATCGTACTTCTTGAACCGGTCGTCTGGCTCGCGATCGTAGCGTGCGAACTCCTTCACCACGTCGGGACAGACGTAGCAGAACTCTTCTTTTATCCGTTCCGCCGTCTTGAGCGAGCTGTCTGGCTCTCCTCGGTCACGCAGCATGGATTGCACAAAGTATGTGATGTCTCGCCCTGCAATCGGTATACTCTTGATGCTGCTTCCAATTACATAGCCCTCTGCCACCGGGATGACGTGCGTTACTCCCTCACCGCTATCTATCACCGTACCTGTCAAACTTCGATCTTGTACCTTGGATGATGTCCATGACGCTGCCAGTGCTAGCACGGCCTGCACTGCAATGTACAGCCCTGCACAGTTGAAAGATTCAACATGATCTCAGCGGTGTTCTCGCGGTTTTCCGGCGGGTTGAGCGGGGGTTCGGTCAGTAGGAAGTGGTGGTCTTCGGGCTCCACGCGCAGGTATTTGAAGATGCTGTTCGACCAGTAGCGCTCCATGTGGTCCCAGTTCTCGATCTGTCCATGTCGGATGGGGTAGTGCAGGCCGTATCCAGGCCCCGAAGCTGCGGTGAGAGCTTCATCGCCAATGAAGAAGTCCAGGTCTTCTGTCCCTCTCTTGCCTGACAGATGTCCGCCTCCTGCACCACCAGAGAGGTAGTTGGGCTTGTTTGCTACGGCAGGCCGTCCAGAACCGGTGCCGCTTCCTCCGCCGGTTGGACCTTTGGTCGCGATCGCGGTGGGGAAGACGAAGGAAGGGGAGTCATTGCCGGCAAATCCGAGCTTGGAGTAACCCGTACCGCTAGACAGACATCAGTATAGGCGATCTCGGGGAGACTACAGGATTAAGGCATTGAGGCATACTTGTCCATGACAACGGCGGGAGTTTGGGGAGCCATGATGTAGTAGCCGTTCGCTGCAGCCGGCTCGCTCAAGGGTCGCCAACAGTTGGACAGAAGCAAGTAATGACAGTTGTGTGGACAGACTGGCGAGGAGTAGCCCTCACTCGTAGTGGAAAGCAGCTGTGGTCTTGACGAGTGTCTGTAGTGATGCCTGGGCTGATCGGACTGGACGACCAATGGATGATGTACGTAAGGCGGAGCAATTTGGCTGGGCTGGAGCTGCCCCACTCTGGCGCATGCCAAGGCCGCTTCCTCCTCCTGTTCCTAACAACATCAAGGCTCCTACCATTTCTACACATATACAATATATATTGCACTCGCAGGCATACAATAGACCGAGTCCCGCCATAGCAATCTGTGTAGGAATTGAATGAAATCCAGAGTCAAGTTATATCTCTCCCTCATGATCGAGCCATTACCTTACGCTGCAGTGACAGGTGACGTCGGATTCAACTTATGCCGCCGCTTGCAAAATCGCTCTTTCCCTCTTCGTTAGAGCAAGAGCCCATGCATGAAACAGCACCTTGCCGCCCCGTCATCTGGTTGTCACTCTTTATCTTCCAGTTCTTTCTCTCCTGACGACATCACATAATACCACTCTAGCCTCATCCCCATCCATCCATATCTCCCTCTCCCAACAACACCACCCTGTCCGGCCTCATTTGTTCACGCTCGCTGCCACTGTCTCGCGTACTCGCCGCTCGTGCTTTGGCAAAACGGTCTCGTCACTCACATGATTCTGTAGTGCAACCTATCAGCCAGCTCAAGGCGAGCCACTCTCATCTCAAGGACCTCGAGTCTACACAACATCTTCAAACCCTCGCCCTGAGTCGCCACCTAAGAAAAAGCAAGACAAGCCGCAAAAGCGGAAGAGCACTTTCAGACGTTCAGTATCGGTCACTTCTGCGCAATGGACAAAGTCTTCGGCAGCAAACGCGGCCATCGCAAGCCAACAGACATTCCCTGCATCTTCGTTCACGCCGGAGCAGGATACCACAGCGTGCAGAATGAGCAGCATCATCTCGGTGCTTGCAACGAGTAAGCATCACTAAATACCCCACATGCTACAGGCATCCTTCTGACATTTCTTCAGGGCCGCAAAAGCCGCCATGGCGCTGATGAAGAATGGTGGTTCGTCTCTGGATGCGATCGAAATAGCCATCAAGATCTTAGAAGACAAGGAAATCACTAACGCTGGATTCGGGAGCAACTTGGCTATGGACGGAGTTGTGGAGTGTGATGCAGTAGTGGTGGACCATTACGGCCGCAGTGGAGGAGCAGGAGCGGTCGCACGTACGTCAGCTTCATCCCCCAATTGGTTGACACAAGACACTGACGCCTTTCTGCAGAAGTCAAGAATCCTATTTCCCTGGCCCGGACACTGCTCGATAACACCACACAGACGCTGTCCCTCCGCCGCGTGCCGCCAAATCTGCTCGTTGGACAAGGTGCCACTGATTACGCATATGAGCATGGCATCTCCATTTTGCCTTTAGACGCCTTGATCTCGGCCTCCGCGCGAGACCGATGGCGCAAGTGGAAATACGATCTGGTGAAGGCGGACCATCAAAAGCGCCGCGATGAGCATGAGCGCTACAGTCTTCCGCGGGTGCCTTCTGAGATGGATCACGCAGCGGCCTTCGACAAGCAGTCTGGCCAAGAGAAAATGCGTCGGGAGCATACCAAGGCGTTGATGGCTGGCATGTGGAACGATGCGCAGCCTATCTCGCCTCCTCCTTCTGATGATAGGCAGGATGCTGAAGAACATTCATTACCAGCTTCGCGTCCATCCAACCTATCGATGACTTATATGGAGCCCCCAAATGCAGCCCGCCAGAACGGAGCGACGAATCGTTCGATCCGTATGGACCGCCCGGCATCGAGTTTCCATTGACAAACGCATTCGCCAATCGCACTGCCAGTACGATACCGAAAGATTACTACAGCGATGCTCGCCAGCACAGCCGCGCAGATGGAGGTCCGTCGCTCAATCGGCACTGTGGCTCAGATATAGATATGAGCGATGTTGGTGACTCGATCGCAACCCCCTCGCGAAGATGCAGAAGCGCGCGCATGTGACAGTCTGGGATGGCTCTTCAGGGTCAGACTCGGATTCTACTGCGATCGAATTCAAAGGCCGGTCTTCGCCGCAAGATGCTCATCATTCCGATGAGACAATGCAGGATGCCTCTCGTCACCCGCTTCCAAAACGCCGTGCGAGAAGTTACTCGAGTCGCCGACACCCTCTGCTGGTACGCCTCTAGGTCACGTCCGCAACCAACCACCACTACCGCCGTCTTACCTCGGCGGACATGATGGCGCGCAAGTGAATGAAGACAACGTCACCGACACTGTCGGCGCTATTGCCATTGATAGCTATGGTAACATTGCCTGCGGTGCCTCATCAGGGGGTATTGGCATGAAGCACCCAGGTCGCGTTGGGCCAGCAGCCCTGGTCGGTATCGGCGCGGCCGTGATTCCCATCGATAACGATGACCCCGAGCGTCAATGCGTTGCGACTGTGACAAGCGGCACAGGCGAGCACATGGGCACCACACAAGCCGCGAGCGTCTGCTCGGAGCGCTTGTACTACAACAAGCGCAAAGTTGCAGGAGGTCGATTCGAAGAAACTGGAGATGACGAGGCAATCAGAAGCTTCATCGAGAAGGATTTCATGGGTCATCCTAGCGTGAAGAACTCGCACTCGACTGGCGCCATCGGCATGTTAAGCGTCAAGAAGACCAAGGATGGCTGTTACCTCTACTTCGGCCACAACACTGACTCTTTTGCCCTGGCAAGTATGCACGCGGATGAAACAAAACCGGTCTGTACCATGAGCCGGAGCAAGGGCGGTGGAGTCATCGCGCAGGGTGGAAGAGCAATCAGGTACCGGAGACGGAAAGCATGATGCGCCATCATTGTGCTAAGGGACGTGAAAGCGATGGGCATTTGCGTCGCATATACTGGCTGTGTGGTTTTAACCTATGACCTACTTCTGGCTGGTCTACTTGCTAAGGGGGAAGATGATGGTGAGCTGACTGGCTAGCGCGCGGGAGGTCTGTACTCTTCTGCGCTCACTTACATGTACACTGCTTGACGAATGCGAAAAGGTCGTCGTCCTGTCTCTCTTTTAATTTTACTTTATTTTTACATTTTTGCCTTCTGGCAGAAATCCAAAACAGTGCCTACCATCAGTGTCACGATGCCTAGGTAATTCCGTAGTTGGCACTGCTGACAGGCGTATCCAATTTGCGGCGCATGAACAAGCTTCCAGGTTTCAAAACGATGGCTGATGGTGCAATCGACACGCAGGACGAGCCATTCGAGCAACGATTAAATCCTCCCAGAAAATCGAAGCTTCTCCGATTTTCATTGAAGTGGGCATGTGCAACCAATTCTTTTTGGGTTTCTTTAAAAAAAAAAAAAGGAAAAAAGGAAAAAAAAGAAAAAAAACCATTTCTCCTTCTTGGACCCGAAGGAAATCCACTACCCGCGAATCGTTTCGCTGCAGTGAAGGAAACATCCCCAACGAATGAGTAAAGGCTGAAGATGGCTTACCGACTCGGGCAAGCTTGCAGGTTTCACTTCTCCTGACTACTAGCAGCGACTACATACGAAAATTGGAGACTCGAACCCGCAAGTTCGAGGCCAAGGGGTGTCTGTCTCAAGCCATGCCAGACCTGTTCATTCACTGAGATATCAGGGTCCTGATTTCGAATTCTTCTGCTTTAGACTTTCGCGACATCGTGTGTTTAGCTTCTGACTGCCAGAAACATCTGCTTTTGGCTTTCCTCGCCTCTGCTGAGGGTAGGTACATAGTATCTACATACAGTCCTCGTTATCGGTCTTCACTTGCTCTTTTAAGAGACTGTGCGCTCTTGTCGAGAAAGATCGAGTTGCGAGATCCTCCTTCCCGAAATCCCCATTTATCTAAGCACCCATCAATTCAGCAGCCCCTGGAGCTTTCAATTAGCAACGATACCTGCCAGACTACTAAACCTGCTAGTCACAGCAAGATCTGCTTTCACTCTGGCGATTGTGATCTGCCAGCTCTGCAAGAACGAGACGCCCAATTCCACGATAACAGGGCCAGCGAACCACTCCGCAACAGCATCCACAGGAGAACAGCAAAACATTCACATCTGATCTTTCACCTCCCCACCCAGCAAAACCGAACATGACCTCCCCAGCGGAGAAAGTGATCCACATCCCCGAACTCCTCGAGATGATCCTAATGAACGTGGACATGCAAACCGTCCTGCTCGCCCAACGCACCACCCGCGCCTTCCACGCCACCATCAACACCTCCCCACGCTTACTCCGCAAACTCTGGATCCTACCGCACAAGGTCGACCAGACGGGGTCCGTCGACGAACGTCAATCGCGCGCCCACGCACGACTCAACCCTTTACTCGTCCACAACTCCCGTCGACTGGGTTCAAGACCCTACTCCTCTGGAAAGGAACGCATAAGACGCAACCGCTCCTCATCGACTTCCATTACCGCTGCCTGGAGACGGCGGAGAAAATCCCGTCCGGGTCATGGGAGCGCATGCTTATCATGCAGCCGCATGTGCCCAGTGCGCGGTTCGAGCTGGGCGTCTTCGATCCCCCGAAGGAGGGGGACAAACCGGGAGCACCATCGCCGGAGGATCCTGCGGCAGCTGGGTCGGGCGGGCGCGAGGCCGCAGGTCAAAAATCGCGTTGTAAGGAGGTATCTGTGCCCCACGACGGCGAGTATCCTGCGCCATGATCTGTTGGCTAAGGTGAAGGGGTGTCGGTGTGGGTTTTGTGAGGAGAGGGAACGGGTGTTTGGGCATGTGAAGTTTTAAGAGGAGGATTGGGTCGTGCGTGTGTGTCTGATGCCGTACGGGATGGGGGGAGGAATGTGAAGGGATTGCTGGGATTAGCGGTTGGGGGTTCGAAGTCGGTCTTGGGATGTTAGGAGAACGGTGATTCAAATGCGGCGAAGTTAGGGAAGCAAATGCATGGGGTTGTAGGTGGCGGCCTTGATTGTGCGTGCATGGGAAAGCGAAGACTCTGCTTGGGAATCTTCAGTCGAAGGTCTTCTCCTTGGTATACTACAGTTCGAACTCGATGTAGGAATCCTCCGACTAGCAATACCGCTCTATACCCATGGATCCCCATCAGCTTTTTCGCTCTTGATGCTACTATATTGTGCCTTCACTTAGCAATACTGCCTCTATAGCAATGAGATACGTTCGATTTTTGCGATTCCTATAGCAAGTTTAGACTGTACGATAGGGCCACCCGGTAAGGTCTGAAACGATGTTGCTTATTTGCTTTTCGAGCTATCTTTCGGACAATGCTTCAATCGATCTACCGGTCACCAGGAACTACCGAGTCCCTTGCCGTAGCAATGAGGACCTTGAGCGTTGTTGACGTTGATGCTCCGCATGCGACCAGTGAGTAGAGTAGGCTTGTGGCCCTGTTCCTTACGCGGACAGTATAAAACATGGTCTTGGCCTCTAAACGGAATTGCGTTGCTTGTCGTCATCAAAGTCGAGATCAGTGATTGTGGAGCAGACACTTTCGCGGAGAAGTGCCGGCCATGTGGTAGTCGCTAATGAATGTCATCCACGGCTCTTCGGAAGCTCGGAAGCTGCGTCGTGGCCAACGCAGCGCTGTGGCAGCGATAGCTGATATACTGCTGTCGCGGCCTTCATGTACTGTGACTGGTGGCGTGGACGTCGTCTGCGCACTAGGGGAGACAGCGTATCTGGGGACAGTGAAGCCTCCGAGTCTTATGACACGTCAGGACTTGTCTGGGTGCTGTATGGCCGTGCCTTCCCCAAGCAGCAATGATCAGATCTGGTCTCGCTAGTCATGTTCAGCCCGGCATGGATCAAATCATGGGTCTCTTTCATGAACAGCCGCCCGTGCCGTCGCGTCGCGTCGCAGATACGTTGGACAGTAGCAGTACGTACGCACGCTTTGCTGATGTACGTACCTACTACAGTGGTCGTGCATGGTTGAAGCGGCTCGCGCAAGTACGGTTTCGAATGACATTATTATCTCTGCCGTCCCCACCCACACGGCTAGGCCTAATGAACGCTTTTGAGGCCACTCCTCGGGAAGACTTCATTATGATTGCCTTCGACTACGAGAGCCGATGTCGGCATGCGCTACTGTAGCGAGTATAGATAGCGAGCAGAAGAAGAGGGGGAGGGGGAGGGTGTTGTCGCAGGTGCACCACATTAAATGGACCTCTTTTGACAGATGATCTCCTGCAGACCTTTCGCGATCGTCCAACACCTCTCACTTCCGTCCGGGGCGAGCGCCCGGCGTGTCCAATGGCAGTTCCCGTGCACGCTTGTCCAGGCTAGAGTCTCGGGATCTGCGACACATGGCTTCCCATGCGCCAGTGCAGTTGCCAAGCGTCTGCTACAGCGGTGGTGAACGATTAACCGATGCTTCTACGTCGCGCGCACCGCCATCAGCCCGCCCGACTAAGCATTCCTCGGGCAATGCCAAGCCCAGAAGACGCGCCTTCCGGAAGCCTTCGAAGTTGTAGGGCCGTCGGCTTACGCGGCCGAACCTGCGTCGACACGGCTCCGAGACGGCGAGAGGGTGAGAGCTGGAGGGCGAGAGAGGCAGTGAGAGCTGGGTCGCATTATTATTACTTTGGTGTCGTTCGCAGACGGCAGCGGGTTGCGAAAGCGGCGTGATCTTATGCCAGACACAGCCGCTTTTACATGATGAATTTTTCTTCTGATTCGATCATTCTTCTGATTCTTCGACGAGTCCCTCGAGAGGTTGACCTATCTATGTACATACCTATGTACATACCTTACATTACTAACTGTAAGGTACTGTACTGTACATTGTTGCCTCGGCCGTCGGCTGTCGTACGAGCACTTTACCTCCGGCTGCAGAGCCGCTCGCCGGCCACACGCGCTTTCGGCAGCCGGCGCCGGAAGCCCTCTTTACCAGGACTTAGGGCCAAGTCCACCAGCTCGCCGCCCTCCAGCACGTCTTCAGGCAAAATAGGGAAGAAAGGGCAGGCAGCGCGGGAGAGGAGAGGCAGAATGCACAGCGCAGGTTCGTACTACGACCATCTTTATCAGATCCTCGCTCATCAATCATCATGAGCGTCCTGAAAATGCCATCACCTGCGTCCAAATGAGGAGGACGGTACGCCACGCCACTGACACTCTCGCGTAGTACTCTCATCGCAATATGGCTACGGCGCTCCTCTGCCAGCCAACAGCCCTTACGGAGACCCTTCGTATGGCCCCATGGCGAAGAAGCGGAGGCTGGATAACGGTGTAGCCCTCAGCGCTAGCCACTCCCCCGTATCGAGCGGTGGCGGCGAAACCGGCTTATGCAGCTGGCAAGGCCTCCCACAAGGACATTCCACCCCAGTCCAACATCACTTCTCTTCCGCGTACAACGCCCATGTGCCCTCTTCAATACAGCCGCAGCCGGCCTATCGCGGCCAGTGGAACCTATCCCAGTCTCCCTATCCAGACGTCTCATCTTACCAGCAGCCTTATTTTTACCAGCAAACAGATCCCTCGACATACAACTCGCCATGGCCGCCGACTTCACACAATATCGGCGTGGCAGCCTATATGCCTACGACCTCGTCCATTGGCTATCATGGGTCCAGCTCTCTTATACCGCAGCAAACGCCGAGTCTCTCTTTTTTCACGCAACCTCAGTCTTCTGTCGAGCAACAGCCGCAGCAAACCCTGACAGAGACCTACCAGCCAACGGGTGACGCAACATTTCCAAACTATCCTGATTTGGATCCTCCCCACGTGTCGACTATCAATTATGCCATTCCACAGGCCCAGCGGCAGGCTCAGAGAAGCATGTCAGACTTCAATTTCGAGGACGCCAGTATGCACTTGAAATTGCAAAGTTTACCGATCCTGGACAACCTTGCGACGCAGATCATTCAGACCATTGCCAAGTCCAGCTTCCCTGAGATTCAAGACATGGTCCGCGGGACCGACGCCGAAGTCAGCCAGGCCTATGCCACTCTCAAAAGCCTGTTTGATCAGACTCGCAAGGTGTACAGTCGGGAAACGGCTTTCATCGACGCGGTCGGGATTCAAATGTTCCAACCAAGCCAGCAAGAAGTCATCCGAAAAGCCAACATCGCCACCTTCATTTCGAGTCTGCTAGGTGCCCACGACGTCAGCCTCTTCCATCTCAACGAATACTTCCTCGACACGTTCGTGCCCCTTGGGCACAGGCTGCTGAAATGGCAAGGCGCTATCTATCTCGATCTCAAGACCCAGACGTACATCTCCGCCCTTATGAATAGCGATACCAGCGCCGAAGTCCTCCTGGACGAACTCTTCCCCAACGACCTCGACGCGCAGATTCTCACCCGACATCCCGACGCGCCTAGCCTATCGCCGAGCGAGCAGGACTTTGTCGATAGAAGCAGGTCGAGGAAGAGCTATCTCCTTGCGGAGCCGGTCACGGAAGACTCGCTTGCCGACCTGCCGAAGAAGTACCAATGGCACGACTTCGTGCGCGAGTTCGCCGCCTGCATCAGCAAGAACGTCGACGGGCTCCTGAACATTCCTCTCCGGACTCACAACATCTTCGGAGCAGGACATCATAGCCGTCGCCGGGCGGACGCGTCTCACAGTGTCCGGGATGCGCTAGCGGGTCAACAGGGGATAATGGCAAGGAAAGCCCCACAAGGCGATGCCTTCTCCGGACTCAGCGGAATGCCTTCCCTTCATCATCAGCATCACCCCAGTCCTGCAGCGGCAGCAGCAGGGACAGCAGGAGGAAACGAGAAGAACCCTCCCTCAGGAGGCACGACGGCCCGACAAGCCTGGACAGACGCAGAGCAAGAAGCCCTCCTCGCCGGGCTCGAGAAAGTCGACGGTCCCCACTGGTCGCAGATCCTCGCGCTCTACGGCCGCGGCGGCTCCATCAGCGAGGTCCTCAAGGACCGGAACCAGGTCCAGCTGAAGGACAAGGCGCGGAATTTGAAACTCTGGTACCTCAAGACGGGGAAGGATGTCCCCGTCGCGCTGAGGGGGGTCACGGGTGAGTTGCGCAAACGAGGTGGGGCGCGGGCGCGGGCGGCGCTGGGGTTGTTGGATAGTGAGTTGGAGAGTTCGACTGTTGATGCTGGGGTGGAAGGGGATGAGGGGGTAGGAGGGGTGGATGGGAGTCTTGGGACTGTTGTTGGCGATGGCGGCCAAGGTGGACAGAAGACGAAGAAGAAGGGTAAGAGATGAGTTGTGGAAGGAAGTCTGAGAGGGAAGTGGGCGGAGGGGTTTTGTTAGGCTTTGCTCCTCCTCTTGAGATATATTTTCTGGGATATCCAAGAATTTATTTCACAACGAACAAATATCTATACCGTTTACACACGATCTCTCTACACCTTTTCTTTTTCTTCTCCCCCAAAAACAAGAAGAAAAAGAAAAAAGCTCTTGCTCTCTCTCCTTCTAGATCAGCCCGAGAAACGTAAAACGTCAACTTACACTCTACCTTTCTTATCGCCTCTACATCCCAACTTGGACCAAATAGGTGGAATTCATCTCCCCCTCCTCCCTACCACCTGTATCATCTAGAGGCGGCACCAGCGCCGGCAGTAAAGGAATGGCAAATCTCACCAGACTGTGATACCGTAACCAATGACTTCCGAACATCACGCGAGAACATTCATTGTCACTGAGTAAAACTTCATTTTTCCGTTCTTTGAAATAAAAAATCCGATTTTTCCCCCTAATAAAACAAAAAGACGGGTCTCGGGAGCTAGAGATCCAAGGAAACTGGTACAGGGCGGGGATAAAAGGATATTGGGGAGGGGGAAAACGAAGGGAAACCCTTCACCTCCGTCGCCTCTTCTCGACATCCTCATCAAGCGTCGTGGCAAGAAGACCCCTGTTGTCACCGGCAGAAGAAACCCCTCTCCCTTGCCCTTTCCCTTTCCACTTCTCCCAACCCCCAACCAAAACCCTCACGCCCGCCATAATCGGCCGGTAACCGAGCAGTAGTCCTACACCCAGCGCGACGGTGCCGAGGAAGGAGACGGTGGCGATCTTGAGCACCATGTGCCGGTCCCAGATAGCCTCGCGACGGCGGCCCGCCAGTCACTGTTCCTTCTCGTAGCCCTCGGGGAGCGGGATCGAGTTGAGCTCGTAGAAGCGTTTGGTACCTGGAAAAAGAAGGGTTAGGAGTTGCGGAAGGGCGAAAGGGGAAGGGTTAGAGGAGAGGCGAGGAAGACTTACAAGAGTATCCGTTCCAGTCGAAGTTGTCCTTGGGGTTGCAGTGGCATCGCAGATCCAACCGCGTCTTCTCCCCCGTCGGGCAGTGGGTGAAGGGGACATGGTAATAGGCGATGTCGTTGAAGAAGTGGATCTGGTCCTTGGGGAGAAGCAAGGCGGCGGCGATGGAATGGACAGGGGCGTCGCCCCAGCGCTCGTAGAAGAAGCCGCCGTCGTGGTCGAGGTGGTTGAAGTAGTCGATGTAGGCGTCGCTGCGCAGCCAGTCCAGGTTGCCAATCTCAAAGTTCGACCAGAAGTGGCAGTGGTTGTAGGTCACGCCGCCGTCGTCGGACAGGAAGCCCATGCTGTTGTCCTTGGCGATGTGTTCCGGGTGCTCCTTCATGAAGCCCTTGACGGAGTCCCAGAGGGTTGGGATCGTCTCGAAGTATTCGTACAGGGACAGGACGAAGGAGTACTTCTTGTTGTGCTCGGCCATGAACTGGAACGTGTCGTAGTTGATGTCGCAGAAGAGCTCGATCGAGGGCTCCACGCGCCAGTACCACTCGTACTCCATCATGAGCGGGTGGCGGAAGAAGAAGCCGGACTCGTAGCGGCACATGTGCCGGTAGGAGATGCTGTCGCCGTAGATGATCTTGCGCTCGTGCATGTCCTCGCGCACCTTGGCGGCCTTGTCCTGGTCGATGAACTCCGGGAAGCCCCAGTGCTCCTTGTCGATCTTGCCATAGCGCGTGCGGCCGGAGGTCAGGGCGCCGGTCACGGACTTGAACGTCTCGTCGAAGTCGGCGTCGTTGAGAAAGACCCAGTCGTAGTGGTAGCGGTGGTTGAAGCGGTCTTCGACCTGCCGGATGGAGCGCGAGATCTCCCACACGTCCGAGTTGCGGGCCAAGGTCACGAAGGTCGCGTTCATGCGCGGGCCCGGGGCGGTGTCGGAGGTGAGGCTGTTCTGGCCACCGAGGCTACCGGAGTAAGGGTTGGGCGAGGTGGTGCTGTGGTCGGAGGCATGGGGCGCCGCCGCCGACGAGGCGGAGGAGTGGTGCGATGCGGCGGGCTTGACGGCGTCGGCAGCGGGGCTGCTCTTCGCATCGCTGGCCAGGCTGTCCTTACCTGCCGGGACGGTGCCAGCGTCGGACGAGGTCGCAGACGAGGATGACGCGCCCTTCCAGAGGCTGTTGCCCTGGCCCTTCAGCATCTCCGTCGCAGAATGCACGCGATCGGCGCCGGGGACTCGGGACTCGCTCGAGCTGGCGGAGATGAAGAAGATGACGACGAGGGCGACGAAGGCGATGAGGATGTACCTCATGTATCGTGTTGACCCCGCCATGGTTGGTGGTTGTGGATGGGTGTGGATGTGTATAGAAGTGTGTACCTGTTCTTTTCTCCCTTGATGCAGTGGGTGTTACCCCTGCCTGCCTCCTGCTGTCGTGCTGCTGCTGCTGCTGGTGCTGCTAACAACTCCCCACTCTTGACTCTCTTCTCGCCGCTGCGGCTTGCGGGACTGATCGCCACCAGTCGGCGGTGATCACGATGAACGCGGGTCGATCAGGACACACACTCAAGACGCACGAAGCCAAGTTCGAGTCCTGCTCGTGCACGCGATGGCGGGATTCCACAGTCTCGAGTGGTGTGGTGTCTGATTGAAAGAAGGGACTGGAAGTCTGGAAGTAATGGATGGGATTATTACAACGGATTAACGCGACGGCATCCACCGTAGCATTGGAAAAGGAGCGATCCGACGTGGCGTGTTAAAGAGCGGTAGAGTATAATACCGTGAAGGGAAGGGAAACGAAGCGAATCCTACTATGAAACCAGGACGGTGATATTATTTGTGAGTCGTGGCGTTCCACTCCTACCTTAAGGTATGGACTATCGACCTCCCTCGCCCGTATTCGTGACCCTGCCCGACCAAGAATAGAGGGCATTGGGGGGGGGCCGCGTCGCCCGCCTTGCGCTTGGCCCACACTACTACCAACCCTAACACCCTACAGACTCTACCACTCTATGTACCTGGGCGGTACAGGACACGCAAGGAGCTGCTGCCCCACTGCTGCTGCGAGACGGTCCGCGCCTAGTAGTGATTCCGGGGTGCTCAACTGCAGGACCCAATCAACCCTGTCGTGTATCTCGCGCTATACTGCAGTGGCTGGTTCCGCGGAGTCGCATTGCCCGATTGATTCACCAAATCATTGATGAGTCGGTAATCAATATTACTTCACCCATCCTCCCCCTCATCAATGTCCCGCTCGGGAATGGGTGGAGCTCCGACATTTCGTCAGATGCGAGAGCTGCGATTGCGGACTTCCTGACCTGTGCTGTTGCACCTCCAGCACTGTCAACAAGTGAGCGCACGTGAATCGACCAATTGATTGGCCGATTCATCGCTCCCTCCCATTCAAACATGGCCTTCTTCGGCCTTTCCCAACCGCCCAAAGGCATCTTCGACCAGCAAGATGCCTTCGCCGGGCTTGGTGGCGCAAACGACGACGACAACACCCAAGAAGCCATCAACTTCGATGACACCTATGCAGGCTACGGCCAGACCCTCGATGAAACCGGAGATGACTTCAACGATGACACTTTCGGTGGTTCCTCCGCCGAGCCGGTGACCCGCGACCAGGTGGGGAGGGACTTTGATTTCGCTGGAGAGACGGCGCGGAGGACGGAGCAGATGGGCATGGGAGGGGCGTATGGCGCACAACCGCGGATGCCCGGCGGCGGCTTCTCTCAGCAGCAGTATCCGCAGCAGCAGCAGCAGCAACCCAAGCGTACCGGGTACGAGGCGTATAAGCAGCCCGGCTATGTGGGGAGACTGGAGGCAGATGCGAGCATCTGGGGCAAGCCCATGGGGAAGAAGAGTCCCGCGCCCACCGAGCAGCGTCTCCAGCAAGACACTCCTCCTGCTGGAGCGCAAAGCAGAAAGATGATGAGTCTCGAGGAGGTTGAGGCCATGATGCGAAGCCAGACTCAGGCCAAGCCGACTCCGCCGCCCGTGAACGATACGGAGAGGCAGAGCCAGGGCTTGCGGGATATGCTTGGTGTCGGCTCGCCTGCCCCCCCATGGCTCAGCAGCAGCAGCAGCAGCAGCAGTACGCGCAGGAGCCCAAACCCACGCAGATCCTGCAGAGGCCGCAGCAGGACGGGCAAATGCAACAGCCACCTCTTGACTACGGAATGCGTGCCCCTCAGGTCCTACAGCGCCAGCACTCTCCTCAGGTCCCACCGCAGGCTCCTCAGCAGGCTTTCCAACAGCGTCCGTCGCCTGCCCAGGTGCCGTTCCAGCAGCAGCCGCCACCGATGGGTCCTGCTCCTGCCGTTCAGCCTCCTCACCAGGGCATGCCGCCTATGCAGGCGGGCCACCTGCGCGGACCTTCTACAGCGGCCCACCCATCACTCAAGCTCAACAGATGATGCAGATGACTCCAACCGACCGTGAAGCTTACCTCGCTGAGGAAGCCAAGCGGGCGAAGCGGAACCACAAGATCCACCTGCTCAGCAAGAACAATGGGCTGATGACCCCGCAAGACAAGAACTTCATCACGCGTATTCAGCTGCAGCAGCTTTGACTGCCACAGGAGGTGTAGACAACGAGCCTGGCAGCGACGCGCAGCTGGCTGAGGACTTCTACTACCAAGTTTACGCTCAGATCCGCGGTGGAGTCCCACCACCTCAATCGCAGAGAGGCGGAGGGAGCAATTTCGCACAGACATATCTGTTCCAGACCGGTGGCAACAACCGCTACGGACACGGGCGGAACAGGAACCACCCTCGCGGCGGCGATAATCATGTCCAACGTATGGAACAGCAAGTCGCGCGCGCCGTTGAAGCTGCAAAGGCTCGACCGAAGAACAAGCAGCTTACCCTCGAAGGCTCTCTCGGCAAGATCGCATTCTCCAACTCCAAGACCCCGCGGCCGCTGTTGAATCTCAAGAGGGCTGGTGAATCGCAAGTTCCACTGCATCAGCAACGACCGGCCAAGGCGGCTGCCTTTGACCGGAAGAAGGCGTTGAGGGATGTGGAGAAGGTCTACGCGGCACTGATGAAGGTGGAGGATCATGAGAGGAAGTTGCCTCCCCCGCCGAATGAGGAGTCTCCGCCAGAAGTGATCGAGGGACATATGCGCTGGCGTGCGGAGATGGGCCGCCTGAATGGAGAGTTGTGGAGTGCTTTGAAGGTCATGGAGGCTGTTGAAGGGTAAGTCCACTATCATCTTCCCGAGAAAACGAGAATGGTTGGGAGTCTCTGCACACAGAATCACTGACATCGTTATCTTCTCAGATCTGGCGCTCCCCACCCGTTTATCCGCATTCTCTCCCACTCCAAGGGCAAGAAGGCCATCCCCCGTGTCTTCCGGCATCTAGACGACCAGCAGCGTCTCACCATGCTTACGCTCATCGCCATCCACCTCGACCAGCTAGACGTAATCCGTAACGCGTACCCACCGCACGACCTCTCCCCGCTCCCCAAACGTGTCCGGGACGAAACCGCTCTCTGGATCCAAGCGGTCGAGCAGCCGCTGTTCAGCTACGTCAACGATGCCCCTCTCAACATCATCACGGGCCTGCTCGGCCTCGTCCTAGACCGCACGCACCTACAAGCCAACATCCGCACCAAAGCCGGCGTCTCCTTCCTCACCATGCTCCTCAGCCGCGCCGAACTCCTCAAACAAAACCCCTCCTCCAACGGCGCCGCGCCCAGCGGTCCCAAATCCGCCGCCTCGCCCGAGGACCTGCACCAATTCACCCAAATCTACGACTCCCTCTTCGACACCCTCGAACCCATCCTCCCCTACCTCTTCCCGACCCCACTCATCCTGGCCCCGCCAACCAACCCCACTCTACCCGGCGACAGCGCCCCAACCGCCGCCGCCGAGGACGTGCATATCTGGGCTTTCCTCGCGACGATGGGGATCGGCGCCTCGCCCGACCAGCAGCAGCGTCTTGTCCTCGGCGTCAAGGACCGCGTCATGGAAACTGTGGAGCTGAGTAAGAGCGGCGCCGTCAGCGAGGAGGAAGGCCGCCGCAGGAGGGGAGAGGTGAATTTGTTCTTGAAGGGGATTGGGCTTGATGTGGAACTTTTGGGGTAAGATTGAGGGAAATGAGGAAGGAAGGAAGGGAGGTTGGATGGTTGGGGTAGGAAGGGTGAGAGAGAGAGGTGGGGATGCTGAGGACGGCTGAGTTGTGTGTTGTTGAGAGCTCGGCGATTTTCCTTTTTTTTCCTTTTTCTTTGTTTCTTTCTGTAGTTAGTTGAGCGGCTTTGATACGCGGAAATTGAATGTTAAAAAGTTATATCATTTCGGCATAATTTCCATAATACTTTTCGTGTTCTCATGCTCTGTGATTCTCGGAAAGCTCTATGGTTGGGGATCGTGTTTCCTTGCATCCCTTCCCTTTTTGTGCTTGTGGATGGTCAGACCTCCTCCGCCATAACTGATGCTGTGTTTTAAAGACGAGACTTTCACGAAGACTGCAGTCCCTATCCCTTTTGTTTCTCTCGGGCCGTTGCCTGCCCAACCCCACCAAGAACCACCTCATCGTCAAAACAACCAACAACCCTGACTCTCCTTTCTGCATCACTCCCTCGAAATGCACCGAATCTCCCGAGTCACCGCCTTCGCCTTCCCATCCCTCCCCGTCGTCACTTCGGGCACTTCAATCCCCTCAATCACAGCTTTGGTCTTTTCCCATGGGACGTTGAATAACCCCGAATTGACCTTACACATCCTAATCTCCTCAACTGGTTGACCGTTCTGTGCGACTTGCTTCTTCGTCTTCCCTTTGTCGTCCTCTTCATCGTTGTCATCTGAGGTGGAGGATGAGGGTCTTCTCCAATATTACTTTTCGGATCGGACTGTTGCTTCACCACCTGCTTTAGCAGGTCCCGCATCGCCGAACCCGTGGCTTCGAGGATCTGGGTTGGCGAGTCCCGCTTCTTTGCCCCCTTAGAGCGGGAGGTGAAGAGGCAGCCGACGAAGTGGTGATCCTTGTTCTGCTGTTCCGACGACTTCAACTTCTTGTTACCTGCTGCTGCTGTCGTCTTTGTCTTGCGATCGGACTTCGTTCTCGTCCGAGTAGAATCGTCATCGTGGTCATCACCATGGAACGTAGGGATCAGTAAGGCCGTCCCGATCAGGTCTTCGGGATCGTGGAAGTGCAATGGGCATGATAAACTTCGTAAGCAGACGGATAGTGGGTTTTGAAGGCTTTGGCTATTCCGGCGCCCCAGCTGCCTTCGCAGTTGCAGGCGTGGATGAGGAGACTGTTGGATGGAGCGGCGAAGATGTCGCCTTTGGACTCTACGACTTTGAGGCGATTTGTATGAGTGTTGGTGTTTGTTTGGGAGGAAACTTTGTTGGAAGAATCACTGTGCGATTTAGTGGGCATGTCGATTGGATTGGATTTGTTGTTTTCTATCTTGGGGTGTTTGAAAGAAAGAGTCCGTTGGATGGTGTCTGAGGGTGATTTGCGTTTCTTGGATGCACCTCTTGAATGGACTCCATTCGCTTTTTGATGATTTTCGGGCGGCATGCTTGACGAGTTGAATGATGTTGCATATTTGAAAGTACGAAGGCATTGCTGTTGTTAAAGCTGATGTGGTAATGGTTGCCACAGTTGTGGCGTACATGTGGCTGATCCCGCTCAACCAATCACAATCCACCCGATTTGTCTCCCGTCAATCGCCGCATCACGACTCCTGCTTTTCCCACCGACGACGAGGGCACCAACAGCAGTACTCGCGCGCTTTATCCACACCACTCAACCCACCTACCTCTCCCCTCCCCTCCGCTCGCCATGTCTGTCACTCAGAAGGCCGCTGCGAACCTCGTTCGCCACACCGCGCGCCAGCAGGTCCCCGCCCTCCGCCAGTCCGCCGCCATCCAGCAGACTCGGACCCGCGCCGACGCCTCCACTACCACCAATGCCTCCTTCAAGTCGCCCTTCCACCGAGGCGAGTCCTCGCACCAGGATACCACCGTCATTCCGAGCTTCAAGAAGTACCGGGCAGGCAGCGAGGCCAGCAACAAGATGTTCTCCTACTTCATGGTTGGCGCTTTCGGTGGTCTGAGTGCCCTCGGTGCGAAGGACACAGTGCAGAGTATGTCTCTATATACCTCGACGACACATCTACTCATATAGCAAGATATGGGCGCGATGTGTTTCCAATTGACTAACACGTGATGTTTTCCAGACTTCCTCGTCAACATGTCCGCCTCGGCCGACGTTCTGGCCCAGGCCAAGGTCGAGGTTGACCTCGGCGCCATCCCCGAAGGCAAGAACGTCATCATCAAGTGGCGTGGCAAGCCCGTCTTCATCCGCCACCGCACAGCCGACGAGATCAAGGAGGCCGACGAGACCGACTGGCAGAAGCTCCGCGACCCGCAGCCCGACAGCGCCCGTGTCAAGAAGCCCGAATGGCTGATCATGCTGGGTGTCTGCACGCACTTGGGTTGTGTGCCGATTGGCGAGAGCGGTGACTTTGGTGGCTGGTTCTGCCCCTGCCACGGTAGCCATTACGACATTTCCGGCCGCGCAAGGAAGGGCCCTGCCCCGCTGAACTTGGAGGTGCCGGAGTACGATTTCCCGGAGGACACGAGCTTGATCATTGGTTAAGAAGAGGGTGGTTATAAAATGGATGGAGTTTCATGTTTGTATGTGGGATAGGTGCTGAATAGATGAGGAGGAGAGGCTGTGGAGCATGTGGGATATGGAGAGAGAGGGTGTCTGCAGCGGCAGTACCGTGTCTTGTACAGTTAAAATCTACAGATCTTTCAGCGTGCTAACCAAAATCTCGTCCCTTTGTTTCTTTTCATGTCAGCTCCGTGTGAGGCGTGCTTTTGGAGATGTGGATGGTCCACACCCACGTTTTGACTCTGGGCATGGTGATGCTGGCATGTGGCAGTGACTGCTTATTCACAACGTGTCAGCGTTATGAGTACTGCGAATGAGGCACTCCATTGAGTTGAGAGTGAGATAAATTGGTTAGACAATCGCCTTGAAGAGACACGCAGGGGTCAGCAACTATGACACCAAGCATAAGGAATGAGAGCCATGCGGGCCCTGGAACGTCAGGCATATATAATTACGCTTGCACTTCTTACGTGGCAGCGGAGAGGTGATTCATCGTCAGCCTCAAGGTGCACAACATGCCCAATCACCAGAAGTGCAGTCCAAATTCCATGGAAGAACCGCGATAGTCCATCATATCTCATTGCTATAGATCGAGTATTGCTAACCAGAGGTACAATATCAGTAGCGTAGAGAGTAGAAAATCCAATGGGGATTATGGCCATAGAGCGGTATTGCCAGTCAGAAGATTTCTATATCGAGTTGGGAAGTGCCACATCTGGCTTGGCGGTCGTGTATTCAGTTGTTCCAATGCCAGTAGATTTGCGCATCTACACTATGGCGAAGGAGACCTTGTGAGAGGGTTGGATAGTGAGCAGTACAGCCCACGCATGACCATCAGCGGTGGCTGCACGAGCATCGGAATGGATAGACAAAGACGTCCCGGCAAGGTTGGCGTGGCAGTACATTTGAAAGCGTCTCGCATGGCAAACCGGCCCTTACTAGCGAAGAGTACCACATTGATTTGACAAGGTTCATATTACGTTGCTCATATCTACTGTATCAAGCATAGCTTCATGCTCTCTCATTGACCCCGTGTATCTTGTCAAAAGCAATAGCAAAAAGAGAAGCGTCAGCGCGCCACATGCCTACATCCCACCCCACTCAACGCAAAACGTCCTCACAGGGCCATTACCACTCTCTCCCTTCCCTTCTCCTCCTCCTCACCACCAATCAAATACCCCTTCTTCACACCCGTCCCCAACCTTCCACCGCCGACCAACTTCATCAGATCGAACTCCTCATCCCAACCCATCCCATTGCACAGGAAGTGGCTGTGGAACCGTAAGGGGTCGCCGGGGTAGGCGGTGTACTGACATCCGAAGCGGAGGCCAGGCGACATGAAGTAGTCGTTTTCGTGGAGGTGGCGGTAGAGCGGGTAGGAGGATGGGACGGCGGGAAGCTCGGCAGAGGCGGCAGGTGGGCCGGAGGATGGGTCGGGTTGTGATGGCGGCGTGGCTGTGAGTGGTGGGTAGGATGTCGTGGGTGTGATGGCGAGAGCGTCGGGGCGCTGCGCTAGCTACTGATGGCGGCTTGGAGGTGGTAGGGGGTTTGCTCGAGGGCGGCGGAGCGAAGAGCGTTTCGTCCTCGTCGGCTTGTTGTCCATTTTCAGTCTCCGTGTTATTCGCTGTCGCGCTTTCATTGGGTTGTCCCTCCGATGACTCGGCGATAGCAGTCGATGCGACAGCTTCACCAGGCACAGCCCTGCCACCTTTCTTCTTCTTCCCACCCGCCCTCGACGCCGGTCGGGAATTTGTAGGCGCGAACATATCCTCAGGAATATCATTCCAATTGTCCGTCCCAAACTTCTTATTCAAGCCGGCCTTCTTCCTCTTCCTCAGCCTTGCGCCCTACCTCCCCCGCAGCCGCCTGACCCTGCCGTCTCATGCTTTCCTGAAACCGTCTCCGCTCTTCCGCATTGAGGCCCGCACCAGCAGCGACAGCGACGCCCGACGCATCTTTATTGCCTAGGAAGCCTTGCTTATGCGCGGCGGTATCATCAACAATATAGCCTACACCTTTCTCGCACAGGAGCCGGGCCTCTTCCGGCATCAGCTCGAGCGGATACCCTGGAACACATTCTGCTGCGGCGCCTGGGGGAGCGAGCCGATCAGGACACCTATGATATTGTGTGTGGCACGGAGAAAGGTAATATGGTTGATGTCGTACAGCATGTATTTATGCGCAACTTTGAAGATAGGGATCGGCTCTTCGACGGCCGGGGCTTCCTTTGTCGCCGCCGCCATTACGACTTCACTAGGGATGGACGATGTATGGGAGAGTCAAAGAACAAGATTCGGTGGAGAGGAGTGTTTTTTTCCTGGTGTTGGAGCATGTTAGTTGTCGTTCTTAACAAGCCGTGAAAAACAATGTTCTAAAGAGCGATAGCGACTTTGAAGGCAATCATAAAGAGCATAGCAATTGTTTTCTCGTCAACAGCCAGTGAAGGCTTCGGGGGATTGACAGATTATAAAATTGTGTTTAATCATAACAAAGGGGCACAGTGATCCAAAATCGTGTAAGAGGATCGGGGTTTCAAACGTACCTAGTAGAGCAAAAGTTGATTCTGTGCTTGGTGTTATTGCTTCATTCTTGTCATTGTGATATGGTCGAAGGCAGAGAATGCTGTTCGTGGCTTTTCTACTAGTCGAACGCACTAACCACTGCGGGGACTTCCGCTAGCGGCGGGCATTAAGACGACCTGTGGCAATGCCATCTCTGGAACCGCAGGCTGCACAAACGCCTTCCGCAGCATTATTATTAGTATTACTACTATTATTGGCCTAAGCACGCTTGACGCTTGCTGCCAACGGACTCTTTTCCAGTCTAGGCTGTGCCAAGGTATCCTTGAATGGCTCGCCGCTGGAGCCTCGCTCAACTGCTTCGATCCCGCTGTGCCAGCGTCAGTGAAGGAGGTGAGGTGAGACGATTGCCTGCAATGATCAATTCGTTGCCTGTATACCATGAGCGCGTGAATTTGGTGAAAATTCCATATTCGCCGAGCACCGCAAAGACTATGGCGGGTAAGCAAGCTAATGCTCGGAACTTGCAACTATTACAACGCCAAAGGCGCCGATGCTAAAATGGCTTTATATACACAAGGTCATAGGGTCTATCGGTTCCAATGCTCGCACAGATGCTGTTGGTTCTGTGGACGAGATTGTCCACTCGTGACGAGTCTAATAATTCATCATATCTGGAAATGAAGAGTTAGCACAAGTAAAAAGACCAATCAAGAGGCAAGACCTCAATAGACCTAGCCAGATGACAAGACTTACCTCTCCCGAAAAGCGCCCGCTTAGTCCAATCCATAGCCAGCAGACACCTTGTGCGCAAGCTCACGGACTGCGTAAAGTAGACCGACCGCCAAAGATAGACGGCCAACAGGCCACCGCCAAAGTTCAACCCTTCAAAGTCGAAGACGGCAGCGTTGCCGATGTACGCCAGACTTCCCATGTGCTTGTACTCGAACGGCTTGTACACGGCTTCATCTACATCCCCGTCGGCGATCATGTTGATCTGTAACCCCGGTGCAGCACGAGCGAGGTTGTTCAATTTACGGCCGAGATACATTCCCTGCTGGTTCGCCCGCTGGGCGGTAGCGGGGAGGGATGTCATCTTAGCATCGATCTGCTTGAGGAGCTCGCTGAGCTCGCCGAAATCCAGCGTCCCGCTCTTGTCCGAGTCGTACTGTTCGAAGAGCTTGTCAAGCCGCTTGAGGTGGTCTGCTGCTTGTGGGAAGCGGCCGCGGACGCGTTTGGCGACTGCGCGCCAGTCCGAGTATGTGATTTGCATCTTCTCCGGATCCCTGCCCTTCTCCCATGCGAGCGTGCGGAGGAAGGTGACGATGTGATCGGAGACGTTGTTCTGCACTGTACTGCAATCACCGATGGCGTAGACATCGCCCAAAGGCGCACCGGCGAGGCGAAGATGTGTGTCTGTCTCAAGCGCGTGACGGTTGTTCTGGAAGTCCGATCCAAGCTTCTTGGCCAGCTTCTGACTAAATTCGGTTTGCGAGACACCTGTAGACCAGAGACAGAAGCCCATTGGGAGTTCTCTAGTTTCGACTTGGCCGGTCTCTTCGTTTTTCTGAGTGAAGAGGATCTTGTCGGGAAGGACTTCCTTAACGCGCGAGTTCGTCTGGATGTCAACCTGATCGTGCGCGAAGCGTTGCTCGGCGTATTTCGAAAGCGCTTCGTCGTAGGTGTTCAGGATGTGCCCTCGAGACTGGATGACATGGACAGAGATTTCGTTTCGTAGGATACGCGGGTAGTATTTGCACAGGTCTTCGTTGAGCATGTCATACAGTTCAGCGGCGAACTCGACACCGGTCGGTCCACCACCAGAGATGACGAAAGACAGAAGGCGACGGCGCTCCTCATCGGAAGTCGTAGGCAAGCAGGCAGATTCCAGATTCTTGATGACAGAATTGCGGATATGGCGAGCGTCGGAGATGTCTTTTAAGAAATGGCAGTGTTCCAGGCCCTTGACGCCGTGAGGGTTGGTGATCGATCCAACACCAACTACCAGTTTATCATAAGGCAAGTAGAAGCTTTCCTTCTCTCCTTGGACCAATGCCTTCAATCTCGACCAGCTTCTCCGAGAACTCGACATCCACGGCGTTGGCCTTGAGGAAGTGGCCTGTGGCTTTGCGTACGATCTTGCGAATGGGTTCCACCAGACTTCTAAACTCCAAGGTTCCCACCGTCGCGCTCGGCAGCATCGGCGTGAAGAGGAAGTGGTTGCTTGGGCTCACTACCGTGACATGGTAGTCGCCAGGAACCAACTGCTTCAACAGCGCCACACTGCCCCAGCCCGTACCCAAGATGACCAATTTCGGCTTGTGCTTCTGATTTCTGAACTCGGGCTCGTCATCACTGACGAAGTGCTCGGCAATGGGAAGATTCTTGGGCCTCCTCGCCGGGGTGGAGAGCATATTCGGAGACCGGCAGATCAAAGGCTTCGGGCTCTTCGCGGTAGGTGGTGGCGTCGTAGATGAAGAAGGCTATGACGATGCCGCCGGAGATGAGGATGAAGAGACCGAAGGCAGCTAGAGTTCGCCAGACAAAGTGCGCAAGGCGTGAGCGGCGGAGGACGACCTTCCCATTCTCGGCGGCATTGGACGCATGGCGTACGTGCAGGAGGGCGGTGGTCGGCTTGGCAAGCGAGCGGCGGAGCTGGCGGGGGAGGTGCGGAAGGGTCGTTGGACTGAAGGACGTCTTGTGCGCATACGATCGTAGCTGTACTGATGCGAGAGGCTGGTGAGGACGGTGTCGTGTGAGCTGGCGCAACTGAGCCTGCAAGCCTGAGCGCGTCAGGCTCGTCGCAGCTCTTGGAGAGGCCAACATGACGTTGCAGAGCTGTGTCTAAGGATGGTGCCGTGTCATGGAGAGGAAAGCCAGGCAGGAAAGCACAATATCTTCTAAAAGCAATGACGCGGACGATGGTATGATCCAATTCTGGGCCCGGTATCCGGGCAGCCAGCCAGCTGCATCACTGGCGCACCACTGGCACGGCGGGCTCACCGGCTGGCTGCTGCTGCCCCGGCCAATGCTTTACCTATGATATCACCCAAGCGGCTCAGGTTCCGTGAAATGTTCCAGCTGGTTTTAAGCCGCATCCGACGCCGACATCCCCATCAAGTTGAATCAATCTTTTAATCAATTGCTTCTGCCATCCCACATCCCCACCACATCACCACTGTTCACCACCCATACCGCATTCAACATGGCTGAGAAGATCACCACCATCTCCCCATCCACCAACAAGCCCATTGTCGAACGCAATGGCCCCACCGACGCCGAATTCCAGCAGATCCCCAAGACGGCCCACCAGGCCTTCCTCAAATACCGCCAGACCTCTCTCGCCGACAGGAAGCAGATAGTCGCCAAGGCGTTGCAGAACATCACCGCCCGCCAGGATGAGCTCGCCAGAGAGATCACCGAGCAGATGGGCCGTCCCATCGGCTATCCGCTCAAGGAAGTCAACACCGCAGTCTCTCGCTGCGAGTACCTTCTCAAGATCGCCGACAAGGCCTTCGAGGACACGCCGGGCGAGCCGCAGGAAGGCTTCAACCGCTACGTGCGCAAAGTCCCTCTCGGCCCTGTCTTGATCCTCTTCCCCTGGAACTACCCTTACTTGACTCTGGTCAACAGCTTGATCCCCGCCCTGCTGTCTGGCAACTCGGTCATTCTCAAGCCGAGTCCGCAGACTCCCTTGATTGCGGAGCGTATGCAGGAGGTGTTCGTTCAGGCTGGCTTGGACAAGGACGTAATCCAGGTCCTTCACTGTGGTGACTTCAGCAAGATTGAGAAGCTGGTCAGGCCCCGGAGATTAGCCTGGTCTGCTTCACTGGTGCTGTTGCTGGTGGTCTGGCTGTACAGAAGGCTGCTGCAGGTCGGGTGGACTGCCGCGTTGGTTTGGAGCTGGGAGGCAAAGACCCCGCATACGTGCGTCCAGATGTGGATTTGGATTGGTGCGCGGACGAAATCGTCGACGGCGCCGTGTTCAACTCTGGACAGAGCTGTTGCTCGCTTGAGCGGATATATGTGCATGAGAAAGTTCATGATGATTTCGTCAAGGCACTACAAAAGGTACTTGCCGGGTACAAACTTGGCGATCCGATGGAGAAAGACACCAATGTTGGTCCGGTCATCAGCAAGGCGGCAGCGCAGAGGACGAGAGAGCATGTACAGGATGCTTTGAAGAAGGGCGCAAAGGATGAGACTCCTGCGAACAAAACCTTCTCATCCCCACCCGCGGATGGGAACTACGTTGCTCCTGTACTGCTGACAGGATGCACACACGACATGCTTGCCATGACCGAGGAGACGTTCGGGCCGATCATCCCAGTCATGAAGGTCAAAGGCGACGAGGAAGCCATCCAGCGCATGAACGACTCCCAATTCGGTCTGACGGCTTCGATCTGGACCAAGGACACTGAAAAGGGCCACGAGCTTGCCAACGACGTAGAGGCAGGCACTGTCTTCGTCAACAGGGCTGACTTCCCAGCGGCCGATCTCGCTTGGGTAGGACGGAAAGACAGCGGTAAGGGCCAGACGCTCTCCATCTTTGGGTTCGAGCAGTTTAGCAGGCTGAAGAGCTATCATATCAAGAACTACCCGAAGGCGTAAGAGATGACATCGTTGAGAGGAAAAGATAGAAGGAGCGACTTTCGAGCAGGCATCTGCAGTAGAGTGGCCTACCTGTGTGTAGCTACCGTGATGATGAAGCAATGATATAGATGATGGTAACGACCATGAGAAGTACACGAAGAAGCCGAATACAAACCTCTGACAGCATGATGATTTCCCATTCTCCAAGCTGACTTTGGACGTGTAATCGATGGATGACGCTCGCTCTTCCCGTCTACCTCAGCTTTCGCAAGTAAGTTCTGTCCTTGCTTGTCACACGTGCGGTGGCTGTCCACCTTCAATGCATTCCCGGAAGATGCTATTATCACATACCTTTTCCCTAACCAGTTTGCACTCTATCGCTGCCCTAATACTACAGTTCCGACCAGAGATTTTCCCATCGCCTCAACCAAGTCCGCCATCCTCTTTCTCTCAAGCATTCTTCGAACCCACCTTCGTCCATATGCGGAGTGTCCGAGTCCCCAAGCACTCTCTGGGAGTATTTTCACTCTCCCCTAAGACCCTCGCATACCCATCAACTCTTGCCTCCTCTCCATTTCACCAACACTCCCAATTGGGCGGGACCTCATACAGACCTCGGACCCGCTCAGCCTGTCCAGCGAGTCACGCGCCGCCGTCGCCGTCTCCCTCCTTCTTCATCATCTCGCACACCCCAACCCCTTCCCACTATCCCCATCCCCCTGCAAACCATACTCCACCTCGACACTCCCACCTCCTCTGCCCCGTCCAGCCGACGACGACAACGACGCCCCACTCTCCCCACTCATCTTCCCCTCCTGATCCTGCGCCTTGGCAGTACTCCTCCGCATCCCCTCCTCCTCCTCCTTCTCCTTCCTGTGCCGCGACGGATCGATCAACGCCCGCATCTCGTACGGCGTCCCGCTTTCTCCCCCTGCCCCCCGGCTTTCCCGCCGTGGCCCTGGTAATGATGATACCCCGTCAGCGAATTCCCCAGCGATCCGCTGATCTTGCGCGTATGCGCTTTGAGCTTATCCACCAGGCCCGCTGTGGCAGTGCCAGGTGTCGAGGAGGCCGAAGCACGGCGCTGGGAGTGGAGCGATGTTCTTGTCGTCGTCGTCGTCGTCGTCGCCCCCGCCCCCGTAGCGGGGCTGCTTGTGGTGGGAGGGGCGGGACGCGGTTGGGTGAAGTCTTCGTAGGACGGCAGACTGGTCTTGTTGTTTGGGTCGGCGAAGTGCGAGCTCGGCGAGGAGTGTAAGGGTTGGAGGTGTGCCCACATTTTTTGGGCGTCTGCTTTGGCTTTTTCGCGGATCCATGCTTGGCTAGTTGGTTAGGGATAGGATGTCAGTATATTTCCAATTCTTTTTCTTTTCGGTTGTGGATGCTCTGCATTCTTTGATGGGAGTTGGTGGGTTGGTGTGACACGTACTGTTCGGGGTCTAGGCCGGCTATACTGATGTCTTCTCGTCTGAAATTGGTTGGACCGCTCTGTATTAGGAGTTAGCATGTAGCACAGGTGCTTTGACTTCATTGTCCTTGTCGAAGAAGATAAAAACAAGGGGGCACTGACAATCTGCAGTGAGCGTGGCCGCTCATCTTCCTCCGTCTTGTCACAACAGGAAAGGATGTTGCGAATCCAGTCGCCCATCTTGACACTGGTGCTTCTGCTGTTCTTCGCCATTGTAAAGGTTTTCTTTCTTTCCCTCAAGGGATCCCTTCCTTTTGATGTGGAAGTGGTCGAGCCGTGGGGAGCTGTCTTAACGAGCGTGGGATAATTCGAGTCTATTGTCTCACACGAGGACAATAGACTGTGGTATTGTTTGGTAAATGAGGGTTCAAGACAATACCCGCTTGCTACAAGATAGAACGCTCCAGATTCCAGGTAAAGAAGGGCTTGAGTTCAGTTGGTGGGTGGTAAAGAGTGTGACAGTGCAAGGTTGAACGAGTGAGTGATGTCTTTGCTTCTGACCATCAACGAACTCAATCAAGAGGTCGTCGATTGTTATCGTCAATAGACCTTTGTCGAGAAAATGGCAGGTCTCAAAGCGGAGAGAGAGAGACAGTCGCTGATAAGTATTGTACCGCTGACAAAGGGAGACAGGATACTCGGATGATGGCAACGCAAGAAAGATTGCAAGTCGCTCAAAGCAGTATGATGACCACTTCTGCCTTGCTAGTATTAGATGAGTTGCTCTCGCCACGCGATGCCAACGCTCGAGACCTGATTACCTTGGACCATTGTCCTTGCGTGGCACCAAGGCTTGAAGGCACATTCTTCGGCGTGCTGGAGCCACTTGGCTGGAATGCGTTGATGCATTTCCTTGAGTGGATATTCACTGTATCATCAAGATTCGCCACCAGTCCAAGAACTACTAACACGCGCATGAAGGACATCGTGAAGCTGTAAGATATTCGAAATCATCGCCAATCTGAAGAATACATCATTAGGGAGTTCAGTAGGCACCCAAATGCTGCATCATCATCACGATGGACCCTGCGGTACTACAGGTTACCTGCATGCAGCTCAATCTCCACGACTGTGCTACATGCCTTGCATGTCTGAACGCGCAGCGGGCGCGTCTTTTGACCTACAAAGCCGAGGAGCCCGTTTCACTTTCCGCAAGCCGTATTTTGAAACCGTCTGTCTCGCATTTCGTCACCCGGCCGATAAGGGAGGCTTTACGACATGTGCTAGTAGCAAAATATTGGTACTACGGGGTCACTGCTTACCTCAAGATGATTATCGCAAGTAATGCTGCTGACGTGCAGTGCATTCTCGCCGTACGCAAACCTAGAAACAGAACCTACATCAAGAGCAGGCAAAAGCATGAGTGGTATACCAAGCTATGCGGTGGCCTTGGGACAGTAGGAAAAATAACAATCTGGCCAAGTACTTACAAGCGACCATGCCGCCATGGGCAAAGCATAGCATCGCCATCTCGCGTTCGCCGATAAGGCTGCTTCGAGGAAACATGCTGTCGAACATCTGAATACAAGGTATCAGTTTGATGTTGGAGAAAGCTAAGGTCCTGGTGACAGCTACCTGCGAGGACCCCCTGGCCACATGCAAGCTTCTTCATGCTAGCTCTTATGATCAGGCATTGCGATCGATATCTGTCCGGCGCAACGAAGTGCGACCAGCCTGGCAATAGCGGGAATGAGACTGTGCCGAGTATGGCACGAGTGTAGACGATGTGACAGGAGCAGGCTTCACTTCAAGTCTCGTCCATCGCGTCGCCGTCGCCCATGACTTCCGCCGGCAGCTTGCCCTCCGCGAACATCTTCTCCAATTTCTGCACCTCGGCC
Organism: Hortaea werneckii; assembly: GCA_037044905.1. Lineage (NCBI taxonomy): Eukaryota > Fungi > Ascomycota > Dothideomycetes > Mycosphaerellales > Teratosphaeriaceae > Hortaea > Hortaea werneckii. The sequence goes on along the minus strand of JBAOKB010000161.1, from coordinate 93,141 downwards.
AACGTCTTTGCTTTCCGCACCAGCGCCTCGAACCGCCTCTTCTCCGTCTCTGTGATCTTCATCCCCTTGCCCTTGGCAACACCGCCGGCATCTCCTGTTGGAGCGGCAGCTGAGAAAGACTTGCTCGAGCGAACGGCGATGATGGATTGCGCGAGTTCGGTAGGCTGGTCGAAGGTGCCGAAAAGCTCTTGGGCCTTGTTACGCTCGGCGTCTTTGACCTTTTGGAAGTCGAGGAAGCGGATTCGCGGGTTGCGCCAGAGTACGTAGTACCGATAGTGCTGTATACATGTTAGCTATTACCTGCACCATCCGCTTGCAATCTCTAATGCATACCTCTTTGCTCGTGACCGGGTTGTCTAGCAGACTCACGTGTGTGAGCTTCATGAAGCCTTGCAGCGGATCCAGGTCTGCCAGCTCGCTCAGGTTGTTCTGAGTAAGTACTAACGTGTTCAAGCTTGGTAGGCTTTTCGACAAGCTAGGTTGTATGCTTGCTATCCGGTTGCGCGCGCATAGTAGGGTCTGTAATCGCGGCGAGAGTGGGAAGTTTGCGAGGACTGAAATGTCGTTGTCGGTGAAGTCGATGGATTCATGATCCTGCAATCCGTCTTGTCAGCTACTATCATCTTCACCCTGCGTATTCCGCGTGTGCTTTTGTGTGGACCAACCTTTGCAGCAACACCCAAGTTCTCGATCGAGGGGATTTTGTGGCCTTTAGAGAAGAAAGATCTATGTATCAACTAGCTCTCGTGTAGTATCTGTCCTTTCCAGGGACATCATCTGGGCAGGCGGTCGTACCTCGAAGGTCTAGCTCGCGCTCGTTGAGCGGATTGAGGTAGGAGAGTGAGTTGTTGATGAGTTCGGCTGTGAGCCGCATCTTGAATCGATCGCGTCTACGCTCTACAGGGTCGGATGAGTTGGGTCTTTTGGAAATGCGATCGAATCGTTGTCTCAGTCAATAATTAAGCAAACAATCTTGAGCAACTAAGAGCGTTGGTAAAAGAGTGTGATCAACATACATCAATGTTTGATGCGCGCGACAGTTCCAGGACGACCACTCAGTCAAGTTTTGCCTTGCCAAGCAATTTCACGAGTCAAACGCTGCATCACATGCAACTTCCATGTTCACTCACGCACATCTTCCTTTACTTCTTATCACTCTCAGAACACATCAACAACTACACAATCGACTTATACCGTCGAGCAGCATTCAAACAAAATGGGTTCAGTAGTCATCCCCCACCTCGTGACCGGATGGCACGTCGACCAAGCCATCATGTCGGAAGAAGACCGTCTGGTGGTGATCCGCTTCGGGCGCGACTGGGATCCGGACTGCATGCGGCAAGACGAAGTGCTCTACAAGATCGCGGACCGGGTGAAGAACTTCGCCGTCATCTACGTCTGCGACCTGGACCAGGTCCCCGACTTCAAGCAGATGTACGAACTCTACGATCCCGTCACGCTCATGTTCTTCTTCCGCAACAAGCACATGATGTGCGATTTCGGGACCGGCAACAATAACAAGTTGAACTGGGTGTTGGAGGATAAGCAGGAGTTGATTGATATTATTGAGACGATCTACAAGGGCGCCAAGAAGGGTCGGGGTCTCGTGGTGAGCCCCAAGGATTATTCGACGAGGTACCGGTACTAGGTGGGGATGAGATGCTTCGGAGATTTTGCTGAAGCATTTTGCGGTCGGAAACGGGGGGTTTGGAGGCTGTATTCAAAGTTGATCGCCGAGGCGAAATGACGGAGCGGTCATAGACGCACGTAGCGTCGTTGCGATATGACAGGAAGAGGCTTGTAAGAGCAAGGCGGACTGCGAGAAGCATGCGGCTGAGAATGGTTGGTCTCCCAAAGTACTTGAAGTTATGCTGTCTATGAATCAATTGAGCTAATGCGACCACTCCGCTGAAGAACTTGTTAATCACTTCATGCCAGGTGAGTGACCTCAATTTCTCTACCGCTTCTGCCTTTCGCTGCCGAAGTGACTTGTGACCTGCACGCTCCTGGCGTTCCATGCCCCATGGCGGCAGGTCGGACATTCCATGGCATTCAAAGTGCAGGACTCCGTGGCCCTGTCGGCACGACCACCCATGCGCCGGTTCTTGATGAATCCTGCACGTACCAGCCGCTACCTACAGGTCTGAACTCGGCGCCAGGATAGTCCTTAAGTCGCGTAACGTGCACTTGTCCCGTACTCGTTTCCCGTTTCTCGGCTCGTCGTCTAGCTGCCGCCTTGCTTGTGCTGCTTCGCGTGGCAACTCGGTCCCGCGGAGAGGCCATGCGCCGAACCCATGATGCAACGGCTTCAGGAGTCTTCTCTTGCAATCGTCGACTACCGTCTTCGGAGCGAATACGATAGTAATTCGCAACTACGTCAGGATGCTTCAGGCTATAGGGCTCGACGGCCGCGTAGAAATCTTGCCGCGTTGCCGGCGCTTTAGGAGGCGCTGTAGTTTGGCCATGTCCGGATGCGGTCACTGTTCTGTACCAGCCGCCACCAACGCAGCGCAGTGGACTTCGATGGCTTTTGAGATCCGAGAGATGTATTCGTGAGGGTGCTTGACCGACGGTTCCGGCGGACTTGCTCTCACGTTCTGCCAACAGCTTAGTCAATCGTACCGGCGCTGTTTGCGGCTCTCGATCGACGCAACTATCCTTTTCCACCATTCAGAAGCTGGGATTTTGTGTTGTTGCACCGTAGACATGTTTTCTCGCCGGGGCAAATGTACGCAATCGGCGGTGTAGGCGGCAACCGCATGCACTGCCGCTGTGGCGCTTCGTGAATGGTGCACACATCCGTTCACGAGATCAGTGATTCCATAGCCCATGCTTGTTGGACCGAATACGTGTTGTCACTCGTATTAGTGACGCTGGAGTCTTGCGGGCATTGGCACATCTGATGCATACACATGTTCGGGTATTGATAATGTGCTGGAAGCCCAAAGCCATCTGCAAGCTTGCAGTGCCTGGGCAAAATCGCGAATGCAGGCTTGTGTCTTGATTTGCAGCTTCATTCAACCCAAGCATGCGCGAGTATGCGTAATAAAGAAAGGAATTATTTGCGGACCGCGGTCTCAACGCCAGTGGAAAGAAACCAGGAATGTGCAAGCCTGTCTCCAATGCATGGAGAACCCGTTGCATCTTTCCAATAACTACGTAGTCCCCTATTTAAACCATTTACCAATCCTAGCCCTAGTAGGGTAGGTATGTTTTACCAAACCTGGACGTCTCTTCAATATTGAGTATGACCCTTCATAACTCCAAACTCAGTCCAACGATGGAAGCTTATCTACTGAATGTACCCGACATAGTAAGTATAGCCTGGCAAAGTCAGTCACAAGCATTGAAGCAACTGATCAGTGTTTTTTAGTCATTTTTGGTTCTGACATTTTTCCCATTGGATTGACTAGAAAAGGAAGGGATTCATGCATTTGTTCTTCTTTTTAAAGTGAGAAATGTATTCATCACGGCGCGCACATAGGTGTTATTGCGTCCGAAGGAAGAAGAGATAGATGGGAGAAATTCTGAATGACTTTTCAAGTACGGATCTAGCGCTATCGCCATAGATACAGGTATCAAGAAATGAGAATTAAACAGGTAACTACCAGGTCGTCGACTCGTCGTCACATGAAAACTTCCAGTCCAATCGTCGTGGCCCACCTTTCTTTAACAAAGGAGATAAGAATACAACATTAATTCAGTGTCTCTCATCTGGATGCTGGGGTGCCCCGCCAGAGAATCCCAAGCCGCTCAAGCCGAACCCCGTATGGTGCGTATGGGGATGCTGCTGTCCGTGTTGCGAATGCGCAGGGTGGTGCTCCGGTTCGGCGATCTTGACCGTGCCAGAACGTGCCAGCGCCATCGCGGCCGGTGTCATAGCCACGCGCATGGTTTGTTCTTGGTCAGGCTGATGGGACTCCGCGGGCTGCACCAGGCCGATAGTGTTGTGCCTCTAGTCCATGATACCGGCCTTGCCGTCACGGTCAGCGTCAACCTTAGGGTTCATCTTCTGGCCCATCGATGCGTGGGTGTTGGAGCCGTGAACACTTATGCGGAATCAGCAATCAAGTCAAACATTGGTTTCATTCCATTGAACTTACTCAGTTGATCCGTGGCTGATACCAGAGGCCCCCATCTGGCTATCGTTGCTACCAAGTGCGCCACCGACGGAGCGTGGCTCGCCTTGGAAGCCGTCGTAGCGCTCCTCACGACCAGAGAGGACACCACCCTGCTTCTTGAAGTCACTCATGCTCACGGCTGGTAGCGCTGAAGTGGAGTGATGCTGGGCGGCGTTGTGGTGGACCTCATGGATAGGCACGGTGGTGTGAACCACGTGAGGCTCAACAGTCTCTTTGACAATGTTAGAGAGCTTTCAAAATCGCGTGACGGAATGAAGAAGACTTACGCTTGTTGACGACAGGCTGGATAGTCTCGTGCACGTGGTGGTGCATGTGCTCGCCAGCGACGACTGGTGCAGCAGCGCTGGTGTGCTTACCCTCAACGCGCTGAGATTCGTCGCGGTAACGAGCCTGCTCGGCTGCAAGCTTACGCTGCACCTCATCGTTGTTGTCGTGTTCATAGGAGCGGTGCTCAACCGGGATCACGTTGTGGTGGTGCTGCTCAGGGAGCTGTGCCTGGTCGTGGACAGGCTGGACAGAGGTGTGGTAGTGGTCCTGGTGAACTTCCTTGTCGACCGCCGTCTGGACGTCCTCGTGTTCAGTGCGGTTGATGGTCTCGTGAGTGACGGCCGGGGCAACCTTCTCGTGGACGGTGGTGTCGTGATGGCCAGACTTGGACCTGCAGCGATTGTAAGCAGATTGGGCTCCTTTCACCAGAGGACGAGCCGCACATGAAGTCCTTAACTGCTGCCTTGGCGGAGTCCATATTGAATCGTCGAGTTGTTTCTCAAAGCGTGTCAAATAGTGTAGGGTGTCGAAACTGTAGCGATGCTGTTCTTTCAAGGATTGCTGATGATGCGTGTGTGCAGATCTAAGTTCCGGAAGAAGGACTGCAGGACTGATGCTGTTATTATGTACCTCCTCCTTCACCCCCGACGTCATGAGCAGGAGCTCATCTCTTCGTCAAGGCCCCGCCTACCTTTACGAATAGCTAACGGTGCCTCCGCTCCTGCCGAGAGCTTGAACATGATCGTGAGCAGGGCAGGATCAGGCTTGAGCAGCCACAAGACGTTTGAAGATCGTCGCGACTGCGTCATCATGCTGGTAGAGCTCTCATCTCGTTGCTTCTTGTGCGTCGGTTGCTCCAGTGGAAGGCGGATGCTCCGCGATGTGTACGCCACAGGCCGCGGAACATCCGATACCTCGTGTGGCTATCTAAGATAATTGGGTTCGCTGCGAGCCAGGAACCCTACACGGACTGCCAAGGGAGCAGCAAACTCTCCCAGTAAGTATCGCAAGACCTGCGAGATGATGCCCATTGAAAGTCAGAGTGCTGACAATGAGCTCATGTCAGACTTAGCTGGCACGAGGGGCGGTTGGAGGGAACTAGGAAGAGTGTGCGCATTGGCATATAACCACGATTGCGCTTCGACTATTGTTTCCCTCGTCGCACTGACTGGTTGTTTGCGGTGCCTATAGTACGCAAAGCAGTTGTTAGTGGCCATTTAGTTCGGTTCCAGCGAGGATAGTGCGGGCGGATCTGGCGGAAAAGCCATGCAGAAAATTAGACGATTGATCGTCGCAAGGGTCCTGGCAAATCTACCCAGGATCTTGGTATCGCCACAGCGCTAAACATCTTCAACTTCATGTGTGCAACCCCGCGTGTTGTGATTTCACATCATCATACGCGGTCCCTATACCAACGGCGAGACCGACTATGTGACCATAGTGGGCTATTATGTTGCTAACGAAATTGATCAATCATATTCGAGGCCCCTTCAAGATTTAACTCTCCGAATTTGAATCGTGTGTGCCCTATCAGAGGTAAGGAGAGATGCGTCAACAATGACGTCTGCTCCAACACATCCCGCGATGGAGAGTCAATCGGACTGCAGGTGGACAACACTGAACTTTAAGCCACACAGCTTGATGTGATGCTGACGCTGCGACTGGAGCGATTTGCCAAACCTCCACTCAAACACGGCGTCATACTGACTGGTTGATACCACTCAACAGTACAAGGACGGCCTATGATCCACGGCAGTCGCAACCGGCGTGCATCGGCTTGCCGACGAAGCAACGAAGGACGATCTTCCTCTTGAGGCAATATTGCCCACATTCACTGCTGTGTGACCGCTGCGCCTTTGCTGCGAGGGTTGTGTGGCCCATAGCCGTTCCAAGCTGTCTTGTCTAGAACCAGGCTACTGCCCCCTCTCCTACGTGGCTACCTGGCTACCCAGATACATACCTAGGTAGTCCCCACGAGTGACTGCTTGCGTCAGAGCTGCACCTTCCCTGCACCGAGCTGGGAAGTGCGTACGCCGATCTCTGCAAGCTATTATCGAGCGCTTTGTGCTGGTGCTACTCCGCAGCGTAGCAGCAACGGTACAGCTGTTTGTGTGTGTTGATTCTTGGTCGTTACCGCCGCCAGTTGTCAGCCATCCCAGGTGCATGACACCTGCGGTTGCGCTTTTTGAGGCCCTGCTATGGCCAACAAGAGTCCCAGGGAGAGGTTGGAGAAATTGTTTCATCGGCGTCAACAAAGCAGCAAGGATGAAGAACAGAAATCCTCGCCGCCATCTGCATCTCGCTCTTCTGCCGGACAGCGACAGACCCGTCGCACGGCTTCGCGAAGTTCCCTTCGGGACATCTTTAGTAGTAACAAAGGTCGGCATAGTCGGAATTGTAGTTGAATGCTTGAGCTGACTTGAGAATCCACCAGATCGTGCGGAATCCAGGACACGAGGCCGAAGGAGCTCGGTTGAACACAATGGCCGCCCACAGCACATTTCCCGCCCCTCGACCGCCGACATGGAAGCACCGCAAGCTACATCTCAAGCAGGTGCCCAGGCGGCCGCCGCGAAGGCCATGTATCCAGCAGAACAAGAGAAGATCTACGTCAACACGCGAGCAGCAACCAGGCCCAGTAGAGAGCCTCAGAAAGACTTCTGTCACCGACCCAGCGCAATACTCGGCTGATGAGGCGGCGGCGCAGCCACCTCAAAGGCGAATGAGCGGTCGACAGTATAGACTGCCTAGCATGCAGCATGACAAAGACTTTTCCGCCGATCTTCAACATCTGACGCTGTCAGACGGGATTGGTGCAGCGCCAGACAAGACAGGTCTAGGGCAAAACGGTCATTCGACACGGACGGCTGCCACATTGGAACCAAAAAGGCCTGGTGCTGGATCTAGTAAGATGACAGAGGCATCGGACAGTGCGCGAAAATCGCCGCAAGGAGCTCAACGGTATACTGAGGATGCTGTAAATTGGACTGCTGTTCACAATGAGCAGACACAGGCCACTAGGCCAAGACATGATCCTTCACCGCTTAACATACAGAAGCATACGCCGAACAGACCATCCCTTGAATCTCCTGTCTCACCGATCAGCTCTTCCAATCGATCGTTGTCGCATAAGCAGAACTACAGCGACTTGCGCCAGTCGACCGACTTGCCTAGGACGGGCGAAGGCCTGGTAAGTCAGCCAGGGTCAGCAAGAAAAGTGAGCTTGGACAAGCCATTACCTCCAGCGCCGTCTGATGAGTACGATGCCGAGCTTGATGACGATAAAGTCATAAGTAGGGAAACAAGGCCGGACTTGAACGGCATCGTGGATCCTCAACAATACCGAAGACAGCACGTTGCATGAGAAATGGGCACCTGCAGTAACGCACGAGACGGTTCGGGAGGACGTACATAACATCCGAGAAGAGGTGATAACGCGAGAGATCCACAACCACCATGTGTTTCACAGAGTACTGCCGATAATGGACATTGAGGTGTTGCCATCAAGACATTTTGTACCGATGGAAGGTGGATATGCCGAAATATCAGAAGATGAGGTGCCAGGTAGAGCGGGCCAGAACGCACAATGGGTAATTGCAGAGACCATGTCGAAGATGCTCCCGGAAAGCAAGCCAACCTCCAACCCGCTGGCCTTCACCGCTTCCCGCTTTGAAAGCTCGGAATATGATGACAAGGAGTACGTGGGCGAGGATGGCATCAAGCGGACCGAGCAGTGGTGGGTACATCCTCCTACCATCGAGAACGGCGGGAGAGACAGCGGCCAGACCTATCCGTTCTACATGGGATTCCCTGATCCGAAGGACAATGGTTTGCGGGCGACTCTACCACATGGCAATGTGATTGGGGTTTCGCCGCTGCTTGCGAAACAGCAACGAGAGCGGCTACAAAGGACGCAAGAGGGAGAAGGTAGCCATAGCGCACCGGATCCTGCGGCAGTTGTGCCAGAGCGCAAGAAGTTATCAGGAGGGATGGCATGATCCTTGAGGTATGCCCAGGCATCCAAGCGACGCACGCAGGGGTAATTTGCTTTGCTTTTGAGCGTGGAGTTGGGTGGATAGCGGCGGCATAGGGAATGTTGTAATATGATGCTTGGTTGGTGATTTGAGTGTATATTTACGACGATATGAGGTAGCAGCACGCAAGTAGTACCTCGACAGAGACACCTCAGTGAATGCTCCAATGTCTTGTGAGGCATGTGAAAGGTGGCTGTGAGGACCGAAAGCGGAGTCATGCATGGGATGGTCCGTGCGCCAGGCGGCAACTCCTTTCTTTCGCAACGTGGAACGCGCCTTCCGACCTCTCGCCCTCCCACCCACCTTCCGCGTCCACATCCATATCCAAACCACATCCGCCTCCATCAATTTGGTAGGCCTCTCCAAACCCCTCGACTCTTGCCATCGATATCCGAGACTTGCCATCTCAGACACCTGTCTCTCTACACTGCTGGTGTCTCGACGACAAACCGCCAAACACTCAGCCGACGCTTCCGATACGATACGATACGACACGCGCAGGTCAACACATCCAGCTTGCTCCCACTTTCCCATTCAGGCGAACTCGTCCTCATCACCCGCCGTTGCGATATCACTATCACTATTATCCTCTGAGATCGCGCTTACTCACCTCGCCTCCCATCACTAGCTGAAGCGACTGCCAGCTTACAGCACCCCAAAGTCCCTTCCTGGTCCGCCGACACATTCCGACTCCGCTACAACTTAATCCGACAAATACAACAATGTCTTCCAAGCTCGACCAGTCCCTCGACACCATCATGGGTGACAGCAAGCCCGTTGGCGGCAGACGTGCTCGCAACGCCGGCCGTCGTCGCGGTGCCACTGCCGCTAAGACCACCGCCGCCGCTCCCACTGGTGGCGTTCAGAAGAGCACCAAGGCCAAGAAGGCCGCTCCCGCAGCGCCCGCTGTGCAAGCGCCAAAGAATGGAGACAGCAAGATCATCGTCAGCAACCTCCCGATGGACGTCACTGAGACGCTGGTTAAGGTACGTTGACTGGATAGGATCCTCGGCAAACGCTTTTCGCCGCCTTTTTGTTCGATCGCACGTGTATTGCCTTTTACGACGCTATGATGGGGTACGAAGAAAGATATGATGGCATAGATCGATGGTAAACGGGTTCGCCTGCTCCGCTGCAGCTCGCTTCTTCTCGAAGCTCGAGCGCGCGTATGAGCGCGACCGTGTTTTCTCGTCCCGCGGAAGATCTCTTCAAAAACGCACTGCCTGGCAAGCAGAAGCGTAGCATGAGATGCGGGCAATAGCTGCACATGGACAGCAGCAAGCAGCAGCGAGCAGCGGCAGCAGCAGCAGCAGTGTCCTCTCCAACAGGATTGCAAGCTTGGCAGGCTGGGCAGTACAGTTGCTTGAGCATCCGAGAGTGACACGCACGCGCAGCGTGTCAATCAAACATCCGCGTAAAAAGAATTGGGCTACATCAAGTACAGTGGATGCAGTGGATGTGGCTTAAACGCAGAGAAGAGCATGGTGACTTGCATTCCAGATGAGCATTCTGGACGGACCGTCCAGATGCTTGGACCTTGGGGAGTTGTGACTGATGCCGCATATACCTGTCCCTGCTCTGCCGTCACCGCTGCTGCTTGCTCGCTCGTCCAATGAAGCTACGCTGAAGGAAATCCGATGAATGCCGAGGAGTTCCGCGCTCCATCGATCTGCCCGCCGTTCCTCAGCATTTTGCGCCATTTGCGAGATACACGTACCCAGAAGCGAACTGACATTCGATGTGATCAGGATTTCTTCAGCAAGGCTATCGGTTCCGTCAAGAAGGTGTCTCTGGCCTACGGTCCCAACGGCAAAAGCCGTGGCGAGGCCACCATCATCTTCGGTAAGCCGGACAGCGCAGCTCGCGCGCAGAAAGAGTACAACAACGTTGGTGTGGATGGGCGTCCTATGAGGGTAAGCAAGATCATGACATGTGCATGTCTGTTCTAGAAGCTGACGAGATCTAGATTGAGCTTGTTGGTGGCTCTGCCGCCGCCCCTGAAGCAGCGAAGGCCATCTCCGAACGCATCGCGTAAGAATCCCGTTAAACCATATCTAGACTTATGCTGACTTGTCCCAGTAAGCCGAAGAGCGCTGCGAAGGAAAACCAGAAGAACACCGCCGCGAAGAAGGATGCGCCAAAGTCCGCAGCCAACGGGACCGCGAACAGAAAGAGCACACGTGGAAAGAAGAAGTCGGGCCGTGCTGGTAGGCCGAAGCCCAAGACTGCGGACGAGTTGGACGCCGAAATGGCCGACTACTTTGGCACCGAGGGGACCAATGGCGCGGTGCCTGCCAACGGTGCCGCCCCGGCCAACGGCGCCGCTCAGCCTGCGCCAGCCACCGACGGTGAAGATGTTGTCATGTGAAGAGCGATTCAAGGCGAGGGAAGCACAAGGCGATTCCGACTCTCTGGTTCTTGGCTGGATGTGTGATTAATTGCAGGGAGAAGTCAGTCGGTGATTCACGTTTGAGGACGACTACTCCCAATTTCATCAATCAGAAGAATGTAACACTATACGAGCTTACGGCGTTTTCTGGAGCGGTACCTGATCTCAGCAGCGCAAGACTGCAGGGGTCTCGATCAGTACTACACATGTTGCAGCTTTAGCTGAGTCAGATCAGATTGCAAGGAATGCATGCGGTTGATTTCTGCATGGGTGATTTCATCCTGCTCACTTCATTCTCACCTCACAACTTGACGGCACGTCCAAATGGCTCTCTGATACGCTCATACGAGCGACAAACAAACGATTGGCTCTCAACTTCCACTGTCTCTCATGTCCCCAAATTGGCAGTCCGTCCACCAATCATCGGAGTCGCTGCTGATGAACCCTCGTCTTGGCGTGAGATGGGTCGACAGTACCTAGCTGCGTTGTCGAACGAGGCTTCATCAGTGCCAATCTCGACGACCTTGATGTCAACGGCGGTGAGGCTCTGGAGCAATTATTAAGCTCCCTAGTCCGCACTCAGCCCACCCACACTCCATAGAGACCACCGAGACCGTCCTGATCTACGGCGGCTGATGCCACAAGTCTGCCGAGCTAGGAAAGCTCGAAAACAGTTTGGACCTTCCACACCCGAACTGTATTCGAGACAACGCCGAAGCTTATGATATCCATCATTAGACCCTGCGAGAGACCCTTGAGGCTAATGACCAAAGGGTTTTTGTGCAATAATCATAGTTCTCCGTACACCGTAATGTTGAAAGGTGCTGCTGTTTCCCTTCGTTGGACGATGTTCTTCAAACACCGAGTGTAGTGGATTAGTTGCCCTCGCTTTCGGGCTGAAGTTGGACCGAGGCATTGGGGACGTCATTTGTTTAACGGCATATCTCGGTGTTTACATACTGTGCCTAGGTAGTATTATGTGTAGAGAAGCAGCAGGTTTGACGCCACCGGAACCATCGTGTCAGATTGCAAGGGGATAACAACATCTTCCAGATTCCGTAATCTTACGAAATCTAGACGGGTGTCTTCGGCTCACCTACTGTCGGCAAAGTGATGAGACAGCAGTTGTGGCAGTGGGGTGCCCCTCATTCGCGGTCCCTGAACTGGAAGCTTTCCCCGCACCATCACCACACACGGACACTTGCTCCAGCTCCAGACAGCTGGAGCTCCAGTTGTCCAGTACAGGCCCCGGGTCTTGTGCCATATCGCCGAGCGCCAGTCAGAACCGAGCTTTCCGCCGCTGCCCACTACTCACTACTGCCGCTTTAGAGTCCTCCCGTCTGAGCGAATAGAGGATGGAGGTGTGGAGAGTTTTGGTGGGGTTCTGACGGCAATGCCTCCTGCATTCTCCTGGCTCTGCGGAGCTACCACCCAAACTAAACACCCCGAATGAGACTTGATTACGCTGGCGTATATAAACCCCACTCAGCCCCCGTCTTGTCCGTCCTTGGAATCGCCACTTCATTTTCCTCCCTACGCGAGTTGATACCCTTTGCTGTTTGAACCTTTGCGATACCCAACCTGAAGTCTTCCCCATCTAATCATCATGTCCGGCCTTTCCGTCAACCTTGAGACGCCGCACGCCGGCAAGTACGAGCAGCCGACTGGCCTGTAAGTGTGACTTCAGGTGATGAAGTATGTAACTCACAATGCTGACCCGCCTGTGCAGCTTCATCAACAACGAGTACGTGAAGGGTGTCGACGGCAAGACCTTCGAGGTCTACAACCCATCGGACGAGAGCGTCATCTGCAATGTCCACGAAGCTACCGAGAAGGATGTCGACATTGCCGTGTCGGCCGCCCGCAAGGCCTTCGAGGGCCCTTGGAGAAAAGAGACCCCAGAGAACCGTGGCAAGCTCCTCGTGAACCTCGCCAACCTCTTCGAGAAGAACCTGGACCTGCTCGCTTCCATCGAGGCCCTTGACAACGGCAAGGCCGTCTCCATGGCCAAGGTAGACATCAGCATGGCAGCTGGCTGCCTGAGATACTACGGTGGCTGGGCAGACAAGATCGAGGGCAAGGTGGTCGACACCACCCCGGACACCTTCAACTACATCCGCAAGGAGCCCATTGGTGTCTGCGGTCAGATTATCCCATGGAACTTCCCCCTGCTCATGTGGTCCTGGAAGATCGGCCCAGCCATTGCTGCTGGTAACACCGTCGTGCTCAAGTCTGCTGAGCAGACGCCCCTCGGTGCTCTGGTGGCTGCCCGTCTGACCAAGGAGGCTGGCTTCCCACCAGGCGTCATCAACGTCATTTCCGGTTTCGGCAAGGTCGCCGGTGCTGCCATGTCTGCGCACATGGACATCGACAAGATCGCTTTCACCGGATCTACCGTCGTCGGCAGGCAGATCATGAAGTCTGCTGCAGGCTCCAACCTGAAGAAGGTCACCCTGGAGCTGGGTGGCAAGTCACCAAACATTGTCTTCGACGACGCCGACATCGACAACGCCATCTCCTGGGTCAACTTTGGCATCTTCTTCAACCACGGCCAGTGCTGCTGCGCTGGATCTCGTATCTACGTCCAGGAGGGCATCTACGACAAGTTCGTCCAGCGATTCAAGGAGAGAGCGGCCAAGAACGTAGTCGGTGACCCATTCGCCCAAGACACTTTCCAGGGACCGCAGGTATCTCAGCTGCAGTTCGACCGTATCATGAAGTAAGCAATCCCCACCGCTTCTTTAGAAACCAGCTCATACTGACTTCAACTCTCCAGCTACATCCAAGCCGGCAAGGACGCCGGCGCCAAGGTGGAGACGGGCGGCAACCGCAAGGGCGACAAGGGCTACTTCATCGAGCCCACCATCTTCTCCAACGTGACCGAGGACATGAAGATCATGCAGGAGGAGATCTTCGGCCCCGTCTGCTCCATCTCCAAGTTCAAGACCAAGGAGGAAGTCATCAAGACCGGCAACTCGACCACGTACGGCCTCGCCGCCGCCGTCCACACCAAGAACCTCAACACCGCTATCGAGGTCTCCAACGCCCTCAAGGCCGGTACCGTCTGGGTTAACACGTACAATACCCTGCACCACCAGATGCCGTTCGGTGGCTACAAGGAGTCCGGTATCGGTCGTGAATTGGGCGAGGATGCTTTGGCCAACTACACTCAGGTATGTTCATCCTTTCCCTTCCTCATGAGGTACAAGTAGGTTCGTAGATCAATGCTAACTTTTAAATCACAGACCAAGACCGTGTCTATCAGGCTGGGCGATGCCCTCTTCGGTTAGAATTCCGATATGAGGTGTTTATTTTTATGGCTTTTTCCGCAAACAAGGGAATGTCCTTTTCGTGTAACTACGTATGAATTGTCACGATGAAAGAAATTGTACATTGAAAATCATCTCGTGCCTTCCAACCATATTTCAGTCCTTTTTGTTTTTGTTATTGTGGTTGCTCCTACACACTCTTTTTTTTTTTTTTTTTTTTTTTTTTCCCGGTCGATCTCTCGAGTCTTGCCGTCTGCACCAGTATCGGACTTTGGCATGCTGTTCTTGAGGTCTCGGGAATGGGAGAGATCTGGCATTTCCTTATATGCTTTTGTTGCTGCTCCTACTCTTCTCGTCGATCTCGAGTCTTGCCGTCTGCGTCCGTATGTGACTTTGGCATGCTATTCTTGGACGCCAGGCATGGAGATTCCCGCAAGATCTGGCCTGCTCCTGCTAAGTGCCATCAAAGGCCTGCTCCTGCTACGTGCCACAGAAGGCATCGTACTAGCCATTATTCGGCTTGCCTTTCATCATCATGGTATACTGGATCTTGCATCCACATTTACCTTAGTATGATTTTTGGGATTCTCGATTCGAACCACGACATGAACCTTTTTTCTCAATGATATGCTAGTTTTGCTTTTCAACGGGATGGATGTCTTCTCATATTTTCTTTGCAAGGTATCAAAGACATAGATCTACAGCGAAATGTCCACCTAAGGAGATGCCTCCTTGCTTCAGTCTTATCCCTCACTCGATCTCGAGCTGATAAAAGAACTCCCTGCCGCTGTATTGTACTTTGTAATGCCACATTTGCTATCAGCATGGGAGAAGGTTGGGACCCGCCCTAGCCGTCTCGTCATTCGCCTTTTCCTTTATTTGTTATTATCATTATTATTTCTCCCCTTTGGTGGAAAGGCCATTCTACATCCCTAGCAAATTTTTTACTCATCTATTCCAGTGCCAACTCGACGTATGAATCTCTTGACTACATAGCAATACCGCTCCAAATTAAAGATTTCTCCGCTAGCCTTTGTGGCTCTCTACGCCAATATATTGTCCCTTTGGGCAGTAATTATTCCCTCTATAGCAACAAGATGCAATCTGATTTTCGTTGTTGTCTTATACATTCTAGACTATGTTTTAACCTTTCTTTATGGGGACATCAATACACCTGTACTTAGTAGAACTCAAAAGACAAGCCGGGTATAAGTTTTTGTTATCCCTTTTCTTCGGAAGTAAGTCGTGGAGTTTCCCTGAAATGTTAAGCTTTTTTAAGGTGAGAAAGGGACAAGTACAATGAGGGTGCCGGCCGCAGGCACGACCTGCGAATTGTGATTTTTCCAAGAGTGTCATACCGAGTAACTTGTCTTACCTACAGTATCTTCTGAAGTGAGTGACCATTATTGAGATCGAACGCACTCGTGTGATGGCGCTAGTCCCCAGTCTATGGTCGGTGGTCGCCACGCGCTGTAGGTGAAGTTGGGACATGTAGCAGGAAGGGCCAATGCCGTAAAAGGCGGTCAGACCGGCCCGCGAGCCGACGCTCTTAAGGCTATGCGACGCAGAAGAGGTACCATCAGAGATTGTACCTCCTATGTACTAACCAACTGTGACGATAAGACATGATCTTCGCATTGGTACCTCAATCACTGTGTAGGGTTGATGCCCAAAGATCTATGCGCGGGTGTCAATGCTTCACATGCGACAATTTCCAAACCCTGGTGCTTGGAAACGCCAGAATGAGACTTTCGGATCAGCCACCGCGTATGATTGATCTCCTGGGCTGCACGTGCTGGGGTGAGAGGACAGGTTGGTGAGGATAGGGCGCATATCCTTGGGTGATATAGCATAAGGTTAGTGGCTGACGAGTCGCGTCCATCAAAGTTGATGGTCGAGCCTGGCTGGGCTGTCTCATCCGGAAATAAGGGTGTGACGGTTAGAATGTAGGAGTACATCTGTATCAGATGCGTGTGACAGAGTGATACATGTCCAGTACGTCTGGCGTTCCTGAATCGCCCACGTGAAAGAAGGGCGCGAGGGCACCGGTGCACCGCTAGTCCTTCGGTCGGGCGCCGAGAAAGGCTTGAATTCGGTCGGGCAGTGCGGAGGCGGTTCCGTTACGCCTCGGTGACGTTCTCTTGCACCCATGGACTGCTCGACTCGCATATGCCTCACCCCTGCCTACGCAACGGACTGACATCGCCTGCGCCTGTTCACACCCAATCTAGCCACCCACGTTCCTGGCCACAGAGCTGATCAGGAGTCCCGTCCGGAACATTCCCCGCATACCCGCGGGTTAAGCTTTGCGCATCTGCCGGCAGTGTCCACCGCTGACCATCGACTGTCATTCCCCCTTCTCCGCCCTCCAAGCCGCGCCGACCTCTCAATGCACGCCTCATGTCGGAGCAGTATGGTCCCGGGGCGGACGGGTCATTACCAAGCCGATCTCACAACGCTCCTCTTTCCAATCAGCAACCCGACCGACATGCGCGAGCCTCCACTGCTTCTGCGGCAACATCTACGAGTAGCTCTCCATCTGAGCAGGCAGTGGGAGCGGTGAATGCCGCTCGCGCGTCACGCTCTCACGCCTCGAAAAGGCCACCTCATCCGCAGACAACACCCCTAGGGCCGCCGACCTCGTTGCGCGATGCGGTGCAGCCTCAGTTATCCGAGCGTGACAGCATCTTTGCGACCCATTATATGCCGAGCACGAGTCCGGTGACCTCTCCAGACATCTTGCCGCAGAGGGAACGTGCAGATTACTTTGCAAGCGGCGGCTCAGGTGACCGCGGCATGGAGGTATCCACTCCGCCTGTGATGCCAGGCATAGCATCGTCAGCGCATCGCAAGGATCTCCCCGAAACTGCGCTGAGAATGCGCACTGATGCGCAAAATCATTCGATGGACACTTGCAGACCCCCGAGCAGATCGAGTCTCCCTCCGCAATGGCATCGGCGTTCACTCTATGACTTGCATGAGATCGGAGCCTTGCCGAACCTAGCGTATGAGCACGATGAGGACGACGAGGACGACGAAGGGGCATTGAACATGGAAATGCAGACAAAAGAGCATGCGTCACCTGCGACGCCCGATACAGCAGCACACGCCCACTATGACCCACGGGAAATGGAGCGCAGCGCCGAACGGCAGCAGTACCGGTCCTGGAGAGAAGGCAAGGCGAAATTGCAGGGCATGACAATCGCGCAATCACAGAGGAGACAGAGCAAGGCTGAAATAGGCGTGGACAAGGTCGTCGATGCGCGCATGCCACGACCCGAAGTCAACGTGAGAAGTCGTAAGGCAAGCCATTATCTCGGCTTGTTTCGAGAAAATGAGGCCGAAGAGCAGCGGCAGGCAGACTTGCAGAAACATCGACAGTTGCAGGAGGCGCAGAGCGATTCTGCACTCGACGAAGAGCTGGATGAGGAGGACCTAGAATCATACGAAGTGCCTTCCAACACACGTGAAGATATCGAGGCGGTGGAGAACGGCAATACGGTAACCGTTTCAAAGAAGCGTATGGCGCATCACTTGCCGCTGGAGCTTCTTGAGGAGATTCGTAATCACCACCATCTGGCCCCTGCCCGGACTCGACCTGTTGCCTACGAGAAGAAGGCTCCAGCCTATGACGGGCAGGATGTCGAACAGGATCAGCTGCCACAAAGCAAGGCTAAGCCGGATGATGATGAGGCCGACGAGGAGCATATCTCGTCCGCCGTCTACTATCCACATCAGGGGTTGAAGCTCGAAGATTCTCCTACTGAAGCTCAGATTGCCCAGCACAAGGAGGATAAAAAGGCACAGCACGTTGAGGAGGCTGTCCCAAAGAAACAAGAGCGTCTCGATCACGTGGAAGTTTCTTTGCGATCTAGTGACGGTGGTACGAGCGATCAATTGCAAGGCGAAATCCCTGCCACTCGCATTCCATCTGCTCCACAATTTGAGAATTTGCCTGCTCCTGCCATGCCTGCTGACAAGCAGCTACCATCGGATTCCGAGAACGAGTCTGATGCCTATGTGTCTGGGTATGAGACTGTCGCTTCAGATGAGGAGACTACCCCCACAGCAACTCCGCATGGCAGCCTGCAGATAAGTCACATCGCTAGTACTTCTCCGTCCAAGCTGAAGAGGCACCGCAAACCTCCCGCGCCTATCGGTGCTGTTGAATTGAAGCCGTATAAGCACCAGGTCGGCGGTCACACCACTGTCTATAGGTTCTCTCGCCGTGCAGTCTGCAAACAGCTGAATAGCAAAGAGAACAGATTCTACGAGACCGTCGAGAAGTATCATCCAGAGTTGCTTGGCTTCATGCCTAGGTATATTGGTGTCCTCAACGTGACCTATCGTAAGGACGCTAAGAAACGGAAGCCTACCATTTCAGAATCTGAAGCCCTCTCACCGAAAGGAATTGACATCAAGTCGAAGGGAGCGAATGGTGTTGACCTTCCATCTCGTGCGGAGGCTCTACCGCCTCCGGCGGAGCAGCCAAGGGTGTTCAGCCATTCACATCAGGCGCCGACATCGATCCCGCAAGTCATTTTTGAGAACAATAGGCATCTCATACCAGACGACCTCTTCAAGAGGCCTAGGCGCTCCGTAACCCCCGACCCTCTTCTAAGGACCCGCTCGTCGTTGCCTCAGTGGAGCGATCATCAAAGCGATGACGAGGCGACAATGACCAATGGCTTCAGACCTCCGCTCAGATCTACCAGGTCAGTATCTAGCTGGGGTTTCACATCCGTCAATAGCAAGCTACGTGATCACGTTCTCCGAGAAGTCTTTGCACCGCCACCCATCCATCGCCACGCTCGTAGGGAGCGTGTTCAGAACGCCCGATCCATGCGTCGTCTCCCAAAGTCGATGCAGGCTGACCTTACATCACTTGAAGGCAGTCTCGGCGTTGAGCCAAAGAGTGCCCCAGACAACAAGAGTGACAGCCTCGAAGCCCGCAAGCAGGCTCTTAAGAATACTATCGAGCGCCACCGGCTAGGTGAGCGTCCTGGCCAATCAGTCGATCTTGCGAAACTGATGCGAGTCGAGAGCAGCCGCGAATCAGATGGTCTTAGTAGAAGTGCTGAACAGCACGATCCTGCTCGCGATATGGCTGCGGGAAGTAATCGTCATCACCACAGGAGGTACTCCGGCGGCGGCTTAACGCGCAAGCCGACTAGTATTGAAGGCAACCGTGGTGATCTAGAGTATCATGAAGACGATGCCTATCGTGCGGATGGCGAGGAGGATGTGTTTTCCATGGACGACATCAAGAAGGAGTTGCCTTCAGATAAACTTGCACAGGCTAAACAGGCGGTAGAAGGTGTCGCGCGCGGCGAGGTCATGCCGCAATCGGATGTACCTCCGGAAAACATGGCGGCGCCGCGGCTAGACCCTGCCATCGATTTGGACGAAGGCGAGCCACGGAACCCCGAGACCTCATTAGTTCAGCAAGACGAACGAGTTGAGCACTTCCTGCTGCTCGAAGATTTGACGGCAGGTATGCAAAAGCCTTGTGTGCTGGACCTCAAGATGGGCACCCGTCAGTACGGCGTGGAGGCAACGGAGAAGAAGCAAAAGTCTCAGCGACGCAAGTGCAAGACGACTACTTCCCAGGAGCTAGGCGTACGTGTCTGCGGCATGCAAGTCTACAACGTGAAACAGCAAAGCTACATCTTCGAAGACAAGTACTTTGGCCGGGATCTCCGAGCCGGGCCCGAGTTCAAAGAAGCCCTGACCCGCTTCTTCTTCGACGGCATCGGATACAACCAAGCTCTCAAGCACATCCCGTCACTGCTAGAGAAGATCACCTCCCTCGACGGCATCATCCGCGAACTCCCCAGCTACCGCCTCTACGCCAGCAGCCTCCTCCTCATCTACGACCGCGGCGACGCCGACGAGCACGGCAAACCCCGGCCTCCTCCCCCGACCCCCACGGACCCCAACCCCCTCCTTTCGACACCACCACCCCCAAATCCGACAAACCCTCCCAATACCACGACATCAAGCTCAAAATCGTCGACTTCGCCAACTGCGTCACAGCGGAAACGATGCCGGAGACCGTGGCCCGGAAACCCTGTCCCCCCTCGCACCCGGACGACGCCGACCGCGGCTACCTCCGCGGCCTGCGCTCCCTGCGTATGTATTTCCAGCGTATCTGGGAGGAACTGCAGGAACGGAAGTTTGTGGAGCGCGGGGAGGGAGAGGGGATGGCGATCCAGGGCCGCGATGCCACGGGTTCCATGCCCATGAAGGGGTGGAGTGATAGTCTGTTGGGGGATCCGGGGGAGGTGAGTACGTGAGTGTGTGGGTGAGGGGGTTGGGGAGGAATGAGGGTTGAGGGCGAGGAGAGGGGAGAGGGGGGAAGTGTATGATAGGTTTTGTTCGGGGTGTATTGGACGGCCTTGTAAGAAGGACGGCGGGGGAGTCTTGGAAGAGGCCGGGGATTGGGAATTTTGCTTTTGGGGCGGGGGTTCTTTTCCTTCTCCTTCTTGGGTGCGCGTCGGGGATCTTCCTTTCTTTTGGGAGGGTGAATGGGAGGGTGGGAGGGAGGGAAGGAAGGGGGGAGGGGACATCCGATCTTTTCTCTTTTTTCCAAGCATGGCGCTGGTGGCGAGACTGTTTTTTGGGGGGTGTGTTTTGATTCTTTTACTTCACTAGAAACCTGTATTCTTGCTCTTTTTGTGCCCTTCTCATCTTGTGCTTCTTGTTGAAATATGCGTAGATATATCCTTTTTCTGAACCTTTTAATCTTTCTATATTCTATTCTTCACTTTTTCGTCGGGTAGTATAAAGTGTTCGAATCATTAAGCCCAAATGCGCTTTTCAGAAGCGTGTGAAGTTCGCTTGGAAATTCTTGTGCATTCTTCCTACTACCTCATATTTCAAACCTTTCATATTAAACTCCATTAGCCCAGCGAAGTAGGTAAGGTCAAGTTTGTTTTATGGATGTTGCCTCCGGTTCGAACTCGATATAGGAATCCTCTAAATTAGCAATGCTGCCCTATATCCTTATTTCCGTTGGATTCATCGCTCTCTACGCTACGATATTGTTCCTTCGCTCAGTAGTACTCGATCTGTAGCACTGAGATATAATGGACTTTCGCGATCCTAAAAGCAAGTCAAGACTGCATGTAGGTCGCCTGTTGAGAGCTACCCCCTAGTTAGTGCCACACTAAACGAGCTTCTAGCGTGCCACTTTCGCGCCTCGCCCCACGCTTTATGCAGGCGGCTCGCCACTCTACTTCTACTACATCAGCTTAAATCAAAGCAATACCATCAAAACCCAGTTCACTCACTCCATCGGTTCTAACTTCATTCCGCTGAGAAGAAAGGTTCCGACAGCGAGAAAACGAATCATAGGAACAGAGGAATCTCCATTCACGCGGGGAAAGCATCAAGAGATTTCGGGAAATAGGAGGGGGCGGCACCCATGGCAACTTCAACA
Source organism: Hortaea werneckii (assembly GCA_037044905.1). Lineage (NCBI taxonomy): Eukaryota > Fungi > Ascomycota > Dothideomycetes > Mycosphaerellales > Teratosphaeriaceae > Hortaea > Hortaea werneckii. The sequence goes on along the minus strand of JBAOKB010000161.1, from coordinate 71,599 downwards.
GAAAGCGACTACGTCACACTCATATCCAACGATGGCTTCTCCTTCGTCGTCCAGCGGTCGGCGGCAACGATTTCGCCCATGGTGAGGAAGATGTTGGATCCGCAGAGTATGTGATTTTCCCCTTACCTAGTCATACTCGTGTGCTTGTGGAACGGCCTTCTTGGTCGCATCACGTCTTAGTTGTTTCATTATGCGCTTCGCAAGTCTTATGCTGGTAAGAGAGAACGGGGAGGGATTCGAGGAGGTTCCTGATGAGAGTGAAGAAGAAAGATATCGAGAGACTGCGGAAATCCTTTTCGTCTCTCTTTACTTTTCATGGAAACTTGCGTTATGAAGGGAAATGGAAAAAGGAAGAGGGGCAGGAAAAGTACTGATCTGGACACTCCACAGGTATGTTCATGGAAGCCAAGAACAACACCGTCCGGTTCGATAATATCAAGTAAGTCCCCTCCCTTCCCTTCCCTTCCCTTCCCTTCCCCTCCCCCATTGCCTTCTTCTTCCCTATTCCCCCCTATCTCCACATTCTGCCCACCATATGCACCTGCTAACCCGCAACACTACCTCTAAAGTGGAATCGTACTTGAGAAAGTTTGCGAGTACTTCTATTACAACGAGCGCAATAAGGATGCCCGTGACGTCCAGGATATGGATTTTCCGACGGAGCTCTGTTTAGAGATTCTGATGGCGGCGGACTATTTGGATGTTTGAGGCGAAGGGGGTTTGAAAGGGAGGATGAAGAAAGGAGGGAAGAAAATGGCGGAGTTATGAGGGGTGAGAGCGATGAGTGGAGTCTTATGGGATTGGCCTTTTATTTTAATTTTGAATTTCTTTTTTTCCTCGTACTCGGGATCGGCGTGGGGAGGGAAAGAGTGGGTAAGGTTCCGCGGGTGACAACCATTACACCTTCCGGATTGTCATGCAGATGTTGAGAACATCATCACAATGGATGGTCGCCGCTTCGGTATATGGGAGGCTTAGCTCAGGCCCATACATGAATAGATGGATGAGCGAGTCAGCAACAACGCTTTTTCGTTGGGCTTTCTTGCAGGGGTCTCTCACGATCAGTTCGGCGGGCTCCCGGGGAGCCTCTGATGACGGTAATGAAGTCTCTGACCTCGTGCCTAGTGGTACTTGATGTTGCGTTTCTCTGGCAGTCCAGCGATGATCTGACGAGTACATGGAGGGCGAGATAGAAAAGGAAAGAAAAAACAAAAAGGCACATGCGCCGGAATTATGTCTATCCAACTTTCTGCTTCATACACACGTTTCTTAATGACACAGCATTTACGCTACTCTCGCGCGGCATCTCCAAGCTATACTACCTGGCTGATTCTAAGCTTTAGAAGTAAAATCGAGAGCGCAAAAAAAAACAAAAAAACTACATAACCAGACCCGCCCGAATGGTCATAAAACGCCCTCACAACAATCAAGCCACCTCTCCACTACCCACCCGTGCCAAATCCTCATCCTCACAGCCCAAACAATCTCCTGCAAACTCCCCACCTCCCGCTCCAGCGTCCGAGCGAGTCAAACCAACCGCGCCGTCTCATCGTCGGTACTAGGACGAGGACCTCCCTCACCGGCGGAGGAATACGAAGAAGTAGACGAGCGGGCTCGCTGGTCATTCACCTCGTGTTGTTGCTCCTTATCCTCCAAACCCAACCTCACGATCTCCTGCTCCTGCTCGTCACCCCGCTGTTGTTGCAGTGGCTGTTTGCAAGAACCCGGGAGAGGCGGCGTCTCATCGTCCCCACCGGTAGGAAGATCCTGGTACTCTCCAAGACGGTCTCGACGGCCGCCTCGAGCGAGGAAATTTCTAAACCGGCGGGAAGTGGTGTTGGTGGTGGTGGGCAGTTCCTTGTGGCAATGAGGACAGGTCGAGGCGGCGGGGAAGAGGTTCCGCCAGCTGGAGCGGTCGAGGAGGAAGCGGAGGTGGATGGTTCTTTTTTACCGGTGTTAGAGAAGAAGCGCCGAAAGCGAGGGTGGTAGAGTAGGGAATTGGTGAGAGGAAAGGGGAAGGAAGGGAAGGGAAGGAAAGGAAAGGAAAGGAAAGGAAAGGAAAGGAAAGGAAAGGAAAGGAAAGGAAAGGAAAGGAAAGGAAAGGAAAGGAAAGGAAAGGAAAGGAAAGGAAAGGAAAGGAAAGGAAAGGAAAGGAAAGGAAAGGAAAGGAAAGGAAAGGAAAGGAAAGGAAAGGAAAGGAAAGGAAAGGAAAGGAAAGGAAAGGAAAGGGAAAGGAAGGGAAGGGGATGAAACAGTGAGATGCAACGTAATTATGGACAGTGAAAGAAATGAACATACAGTTGCACCATCAACGGCACCGTCCCATACGTAGCCAACATGATCGTCCCCGCGCCATACCTATACCCGTAATCGCGAGCAATGACCAGCCAACTCGGCATCAGCAAGGCGAAGAGAACAGCAGCGCAGAAGAAGTCCAGGAACAGAGTTGTGAGTCGGAACCCGTCGAGTTTGCCGCGGACGTGGATCAGGCCTGTGAGGCTCGAGAGGGTCATAGGGATGATGCCGAGGACGGGGAGGAGGACGGCTTGGGTGGTGCCATGGGCGAGGAGGAGGGCGAAGCCGATGGGCCAGACGATGGGGAGGATGCTGCGGAGGGTGCGGGTTGGTGGGCGGGGGAGGGTGTTGGTGTAGTATTGCATTGTGATGGGCGAGGGGCGGTGGTAATGGAGTGCTTGTTCTCTCTCTGTGTATTTCTTTCTAGTTTTCTATTCGCTCTCTTTTCTTTGTGAATCTTGAACTCCTGTAAAGCAGCGGCAAAACGCAAGTGCAAGAAGATAAGACCCGTCTACGTGACCGGTATGTTTCTTATAAAGAAATAAGGAATAGATTACCAATGCTAAGGACTTACAACCAGGGGCAATGAATATATAGCCCAGAGACCTGGCAAAGAATTGCACTGCCTAAACAAGTGCAGATCCTTCTGCCAGGCACCAACATAGCAACCCATTGGAGCCATGGCGGGGATGATTCAGAAGGAAGAGGGACGCCTAGAAGGGCAAGGCGTGCATCCTTCGGGCAGTTTCACTGTCCCTTTCTAGCACAGGGTAAGTCGATCATTTATACCTACCTACGAGATGTAGTCTGTCATCATTGCTTAGCACCATGGATCGTGTATCGCGAGGTGGGGGTCCCTTGGAAGTGACGCGTTTGGAAGGCATTGTGGACGAAAGTGCCACGCAATGCTGTCTCCATGTAGAGATCCTTTGGGATGAGATTCAGGAACGATGATTATGCGGACAGGGTTTAGCGGCGCATCTATGTGATTTGAGCATGGGATGCTTCAACCATGAGTTTCAACGCTCAATAGCAAATCAACATGGCATTGTTTTTCCATGTTGTGGTAGCATTTGATGTATTTCGATGCATACAGCTGGATGGGTAGGCGAAGTACATCTGGACACCTGCAGGTACATATTTATGCCTCAGGCATCAAAGTTCCCCATGTAGGCGGCGACGTGATGACGGGGAAGACGGGGAGCTGTTCGCGCTTGGGAGCTGCCGTCGCCGACTGAACCCATCTCATCCTCCATTACCTGCACCATCCACCATCCAACCCTCAATCAATCCACATTAATCAAACCACATCAAACCGACCATACCACCTGATTCTAACAGAAACGTACCATTTCATTCAATCCATCAATCCAGGCTGAGCCCCATCCAGCAAAAGCACCACCACAATGGTAAGCAACACACCCCCCATCATCGTCTCCCAACCTTGAAGACACCCATCCTAACAACAAGCTCTCCAGACCCTCCAAATAGTCCCCACAACCACCAACCCCACCCAAACTGCGGCCGCGGCCCCAGGCGCCCCCTCCGCCCCAGGCGTGCACGACACCCTGCGCTCGAACCTCTCCCTCACCGGTCCCGCCCCCAAAGCCTCGAGCACATCAACCAACCCGGCCGAAACGGCGCCGCAATCCTTCCACCCGCTCGAATCCCGCCTCGCCAAATGGCGCACCCAACAGGAAAGTCTCAAGATGGAGCTCCTCCGGCGGCAATTCGGGATCGCAGAGCCCGTGAAGCGGCAGATGGAGCTGGGCATCGTGCGGGCGGGGGAATGGCAACCCGCGTGTCTGGGCGGAGCGACCAACGGGGCGAATGTGCATGCTGATATCCTGTCCGGGAGGGATTGCGAGATTGGGTGGGAGGATGTGTTTACGGGCGGGGAGGAGATGCGGGATCAGGCGGATTTCCACGCCGAGATGGAGAGAAGGATGGGGATGGAATGGTAAGGGATCTGATTGGAGGATGTGAGGAGATTGGATGCAGAGTTTGATGAATCGTGGGATGGAGGTGAAGAGATGGCATGGGAGATGGAACAGGCGGGAAGAGGCCGCGTAGATGGATTTGGCGGCGTGTGTCAGATTCCTGCCTCCCTTATCGGGTGTTCTCTGAGACTCAATTCAAAGTGTAACAATTAGGCGCAACAAGAAGCAACACATAACGACCCTAGCTTTATTTCAGTGTATCATCAGAATGGTGGCAAGTTCTATCAGCACCGATGACTTTACCCGACCAAGGCTGTTCAAGGGCCTTAAAATGGAAAGACACGCCATGACTTATGTAGACCGAACTCCGAGGGTTGAGAATTCCTGTGCAATTCAAAGGTTATACAAAAAGAACCCAGACCCCGATATATCTCAGACGCCCAGCGCCCGCCCATGACACTACTGCGATTAAACCTTTGATCTCCCCCCTTCTCCCTCCACTAGAAAAGCAGGGCGAGAAGAAGAAAACAGTATAAACACGCTTCATTTTCGCTTTCTCGCAACCCAACAAAAAAAAAAAAAAAAAAGGATGTAGAAACACCATTTCCTTCCATTCTCCTCGAAAACCAGACTTAAGGTTTAGAATGAAAAGGAACTGCCAATACCCCCAATCCACTCGCGCCGCGTGTCCAAACATTTACAAAACTCCCCAAGAAAATACCCTTCTCGCCCAAGGAACGCCCCTTCACCAAGAAAACACCTGATCAAATTTTTCCAAAGGAAGGAGAAACAGAACTTCCTCATCTGACGCCCTGTGGATAGGGATCCACGACGCCCTGAAGGAGGGGAGACGGATATGGATGGATATGGATGGACTTGGAGGGAGGGATGGATGGATAGACAGATGGACGGGATCCAACTTCCCTCTCTGTTTTCTCCCGGTTTCTGGGGTCTTCCCCATTTCCCACCATTCCCGTAATCTTTCGCCACTGGCTGTGGCGGCTGTCCCATGGTATGTGCATCGCTTCTTCCCCTCCCCGTCGCCGTTTACGTGGTGAAAGCTGACCACTGCAGGGAAGAGGAGGGGGAAAGGGAGGGGAAAGGGGGAGTTCAGACCCACGTACCCAGCGATCCAGACCTCGCTTTTCGCAGTTGCACTGCTTAGCTTCTGCAGTCCCCTGGCCCCTTGATAATTATTACCTCCCGCCTGCTTGCCTGCCTGACCCCTCCAGTCGTGCAGTAAACAGCGCGCCGCCGAGGAAGGGGAGTTCCAAGACCCTGCATCTTCTTTCTAAACCCGGACGCCGTTCAGCAGAGGACCGCCAAGGCCCGAGGCCAGGGGGAAAGGCCCGAGGGAAGAGAGGGAGTGGCTCGACAAAAGGATGAATGGACGGGCCGTCCAACCGGGACTCCTTTGCTCTCCCCTTTCCGAAAGAATGAGGAAGAAAGAGAGCCGATCCGGGCTTCACCACTGCTTGCTCCTGTTATCCCCACTTCCAACCTGACTTTCCAATTGCAGCATCCAAAGGAGAGCAAGAGGAAGGAGATCGGTAAAAGGGAACGAGTGATCCAAATCCAGGCCCAACAACCCCCTCCCTCCAAAGGAAAAAAAACCCCATCCTCCTACTTTGCACAAACCCCATCCATCTCCCTCTTCCCTTTCTCCTCTCCTGCTCGACCAAAATACCACACTCCAAAGCCCAAAAATCCCTCCCCACAAAAGAGAACGAGAACTTCAAATCTTCTGTGCCATTTCACAGAACAACACATCTACACCCCGCGCCACCACCGCCATCCTCGCCCTCATCCCCACCCGCCGCCGCCGCTGCATCCCCCTGCTGCTGTCGTCGCCGATGTCGCCGGCCCATGAGCGCCGAGGACTTGGTATTCTGTTTCGCGGAGCCGGCCGCGTCGTCGTCGTCGCCAAAGTCCGCCGGCTTCACCGTCATGTGTAGGATATTGTTCGTGGCGAGGTTGAAGTTGTAATCTACAACAAGAATTAAAAAGAGGGAAGTGGTGAGGATTATTAAAGAGCGAAAGTGTGAGGAATGAAGATGGTATTAGATTGGGAAGGAGGCAGGGCAGGGCAGGTCAGGGCAGGGAGTGGAGAGTGAAGTGGGTGTGTGTGTGTGTGTGTGTGTGTGTGTGTGTGTTAGAGAGAGAGAGAGAGAGAGAGAGAGAGAGAGAGAGAGAGAGAGAGAGAGAGAGAGAGAGAGAGAGAGAGAGAGAGGGGAAGGAGAAAGGGATAGAAAGAAAAAAGCAAAGAAAAAAAAGGAGAGAGAGAGAAAACATACCACTCAAATTCTTCTTATCCTCGACCATCTTCCCATAGATAATCAACCGGATACTCCCCGGCGCCGCAGGCCGGGGTTCCCACTCGCTACGCCAATCCGTCCAGATCAGTTCCTTCAATTTATACCCGCTGAGACTGAGGGGGTCGAAGTCCTCCCCTCCCGTCTTGGTGGTGGTCGTGTTGCGGTTCGCGAGGTACTTCTCGTCGATCTTGTAGGGGTGGCGTTGGCCGGTTGTCAGCATCAGGGTGATGAGCAGGACGGGACCCGTGCTGGTTGTTGGGGGGTTGGTGATGGGGGTTTCGGTTGCGGGGCCTAGGGCTTCGGAGGGTTTGCGGGTGTGGGTGGGTGGGTCTTGGGGAGGTTGTGAGGGAGGCGTGGTTGTTGCTGGTGTTGCGGCGGGGTCGGGTTGGGTGGAGGCGGGGTGTGAGGGTTGAGGTGCCGGCGGTGATGATGAGGTTGTTGCGGCTGATTGCTCGGTATGTTGGGTTTCGGGAGCTTTGTCTTGTTCTTCGGTTGGCAAGGCGTCCATCTCGACGGGAGGAGATGTTGTGGATGAAGGGTGGTGATCGGCGGTAGCAGGTGTGGGACTCGGGGCAGTTGGGGCAGCGGGTTCGGCTTCCTGCGAAGCCATCGCCGGTCGAGCTTCGCCTTCAGCTACGACGTTGTTTCTGGAAGTCTCTCTTTGGTATGCCGTGGGTGTTGAGATGGCGGACTAAGCGTTTTTGGCGATGGTGAGGTTCTGGTCATTCAATGCGGTGTCTTGTGACTACTAAGCGATTGCGAGGTTATTCGGGTCGGTTGGACAGGAAAGTCGGGGAAGCGTGACTCGAGCAATCAAACCGCGGGATTAATGTGCCAATGATACTGTACGGACAGGGGAAAGAATAGCAGTGAGATGGATGATGATCACACGATGAAGAGCGTAGACAGACAGAGAAGTGGTAGTGGTGGTGGTAGTATAGAAGAGATAGTCGTAGTAGTAGCAGTGGCAGTGTAGTAGCAGTAGCAATGGTAGAGGTCAATCTAGACTGTGGAGCAGGAAGAGCGTGCGGGAGTGCGGGTTGGCAGCGCGGGCAGGCGGGTTGGCGCAGGGCGGAGGCTGCGGAGACACGCCACAGCCACAGATGACAGTCCAATCTCTCTAAATATGGATATCCCTACCTACCTATCTATCCTCTTTCCATTCACTACCCACCTTCAACCAATTTGTCCCTTGTAGAAATCGGTCATCCTCTTTCTCGTTATCGAAGTAGTTAGCAATGGCTTCGGAACTGCTATGCAATAATACTGTAGAAGCAAGAAAGACATAATAGCCGGCCCGCTCCTATCTGTCCCACCCAAACCGAGAATGACATGGGCAGGTACATGGGTACATGAAGACGAGGGAAGCCGCCACATCCGAGGCTCTTCCTGTCGCTTTCCTCTGCCAAACGTGATGGTGAATAGACAATTTGCCACATTTTCGACGTGGTAGGCCAGTACCTCCTCTCCGCATGGCGAAGATTGCTTCCCCCTCGCGCAACATAGAACCTCACAGCGATAACCGTTTCTCTTCGCCCAATCCACTCCAAGCCGTCCCATACATTCGATGGGAGACAATCGCTGGGGTCGTCCCTGCATCCCATCACAGGAAGCAAAGGGTGATTAGTGCGTTATGCATTTCGCAACCTGCTTCTCCTAACCGTCGAAGACGAAAGACCCCCGAGCAATGACCAAGGAATAATAACAAAAGGTAGCAGAACATTCGTTGAAAGGGCTAGTCTATGACCTATACACATCCCACGTCTCTGTACCGCCCAAGGAAGAGAAGAATTGAAAAAAGAAGGCACGAGTCTTTCTGTTTTGATGTGATGACTCGAAAAAAAAAAAAAAAAAGGTCTTCCTAACCATGGTATATCGCTGCCTTTTTCACACTGGCAGCATTTTTAAGCACAAAAAAAGTACACTCAGCCACCCACCTCAACGCCCCACCGTCCTGTACCAGTCCCTTCCCTTTTCTTCCAGTCCATAAGCCGAAGGAAGAAGCAACATGGGGGGGTTCCCTTTCATGTCCTCTCCCCCAGCTGAAACCGGCATGCCATATAATCATCATAACTCAGTCCCCCTTCAACTTTTCGACTCAATCAATCAGAATAGCCTCATCGTCCTGCACGACCAGCACATCCCCATCGCCCTTCATCTTCTTCTGGCTCTTCGCCTCCTCGACCTCCTCCTCCGCCTCTCTCTTCCGCTTCTGCGCCGCCGCCGCCGCATTACTACTACTACCCGTAGCCTCCAAATCCACCTTCCCATCCCCATCAACCACGGCCGTCCCATCAACCCCTCTTCCTCCTCATCGGCCGCAGGACCCGCCTTCTTCAGGCTTAGGAGGCAGATGCAGTTCCTCAGGCCACAGCCTCAATTTCCCTTCGCCCAGCTTCGCAGGATCCGTGAGCACGACAGGCGAAAGCAGAACATCCACTTTCCCTCCCTCCTCACTGCTCCGCTCATCGCTAACGGTCAAGAACTCATTCCCCGTCGTCTGATTCACATACTCGCCCAGCGGCTTGGGGAGGTTGTCCTCCAGATCGGGATCGTAGATCACGCCCGCGGTGGTCGTGAGGCTGAAGTCCTCGAAGCCCGTCTTCTCCTTCAGCAGCAGCACGAGCTCGTGTAGCGTTGCTTTGGTGTCGGCGGGCGACGAGGAGCTTGGCGTAGACGGGGGAGCAGACGGGACAGGTCGGGTTGGGGGGCATGAGGTGTTGGGTGGTGATCATGCGTTCGGTGCTGCGGGAGTTGAGGAAGACCATTTTGGAGCCACCGAGGGCGGGGGTAGGGTCGGTGGGTTTGGTGCCTGTTCCTCCTGATGATGATGATGATGAGGGGCTGTGGGCGGTGGGGCGAGACTGCTTTGGGTTTCGGTCGGGAGGTGGTTGTTCGTGGTCGGCTTGGCGAGACCTTGTTGCTGCGCGGGCTGGCAGCGGATTATTTTGAATGCTTCCATGACGCAGAGGCTGGCGGTGAGGGCGTTGGAGGTCGCGATGGCGGGGATGATGTTGCCGGCCATTTGTTTGATGTCCCATTCGCTGTGCAAGGGGATTCCGAAGATGTGGGAGCGGAGGTTGGCGGCGGACGCGACAAAGTCCAGCGTATCCTTGTCGTCCTTGTCGAATTCGATCACTTTCTCGCCTGCTTGAGCGCGACTTGATAAGGCGTCCAGCGAGTAGCAGAAGACGGCGAGGTTGTCGTGTAGGCTCCATGGACTCTGATCTAGAACCGCCAGCGCCTGCCCTCTCTTGACGATGTCCGCATCAATCTCCTTGGCCAGCGTCGCGAAGTCTAATGACTCCGGCGCTTTCCTGCTCTGCCACATCTCACTCATACTCCGTAGCCTCTCAATGTCATCGTGGAAGACTTTGTTAAACACTTCCTGCGCAAACTCGCTCTTCCCCATCAGATCCCTCACCTTCTTCAACGCCTCAGCCTCCTCCTTCAGCTTCGCGACTTCCTCCACATTGTCCCCCTCCGTGACCGCCACGTCCGCACTATCCTCCTCACTCGTCCCGAACATCTCCGGGAAGAGATACGACTTCGCCCAGACTATACAGTGGATCGGCTGACTCGGCGTACTCCTGATAGTGCAAATGGGGAAGCTCTTCTGCACCGGCTTGGGATTGCAATCATAGCACTCCGTCACGCCCTTCTTGATCGTCTGCACCTGTCCGTTGAACCCCGTCGTCCCGCTCTCGATCAGCGGCACATCCGCCGCTAAACACATCTTATTCACGTGTCGTCTCGCGGCTAGGTTGTCGAGCGCGTTGAAGACGAGATCGAAGCTCTCGAAGAACTCGACGTTGTACTGGCTGTCGAAAATACTAGCATGGTGGGCGTCGATATTCACGCTCGGGTTGAAGGCGGATGCGGTCTCCTTCGCGACGACGGCTTTGGGTTTCTTGATATGCTGTTTTCGAAAGAGGAACTGACGGTTCAGGTTGCTCAGATCGATGGTATCCAAGTCGATGACGACAATCTCCGGCTTCTTCTCCTGCTGCACCTTCGCTTCGGTCTCGGTATCGGTGGGTGGTGGCTTCTGCGCCGCGAGAGGTAAGCTGCCGAATCCGCAGCAGACTAGGTTCTTGAGCACTTCGCAGCCGATTCCGCCGGCGCCTACAAGGAGTACCCGGCTCTCTTTCACGCGCTTCGTCAGAGGCAGGCCGAGCGATTGCGCGACTCCGCGGTCTCTGCGCTGCATCTTCGCGACTCGTTTGCTCTAAGTTCGACGGGTGGTCTCCTAGCGTGGCCGCGTGGCCCCAGGCAGGTCGTAGATGTGGTGTTCGAGGTTGATGGAAGGTGACTCGCAGCTCTTTGAATGGTGTGTACGAAGTAACGATTTGAGAGTTGGCGCGAGAAAGAAGTGAAAGCTCGCTCGGGAATAAGGCCACCAAACGGCGCCTCGTTTGATGCGCCTCGGATTGGTGGGGCTGGCTGTTTGCGGCTTACAGGTTCAATGAGCGTGGTCCGGGAGAGGCGGCCGGTGAAGCGCGTGATGGCGGGGAAGACGGACGGTTCTGGGTTGAGGGAGAGGTTGGAGGCGAAGATGGAGTTGCGAAGGAGATGACGCGCCGGCTATGCTTCAATGCTCTCTCGCTAACGGGGGATTCTCGGGTCATTCCAAGCACGGTATGTTTTGCCGAAGTGATGTCTCTGCTGCCACTTCACAAGAATTACCTACTTTAGGTAGGTACCTAACATGCTGACGCCTCGGATCAATGGAACAAATTTTTCAGCATGAAAGCTTTTAGCGTCCAAGGCACTGTAATACAGAAAGATGCCGAACCACTCAAGCAGGGAGACAGTTCAAGTAATGGGCACCAAAGCGCTTCGATCTCCTTACTTGCAACTGAGAAGATCTGAGAGCTGACCTGGGAAGTACATTTGGGAACGGCAAAGCCAAGAACGCGACGTGCACAAACACTGTGGATGTCCGTCTTCGTCGATTCGATGTCGACAGCCACGAAGCTGTCATGAAGTGTAGAGACCCACCGACGTGATGTCTTTGCAGCTGCCTTGCGGGACTTTATACTGACTTCTCGGATTACGACAACAGTCTCTTTTCCAGTAGCGAGTTTATGATATTCAGGTGGTTTGGTCATACTACTCACTTTCTCAAGTCCAAGGCACCACCCATATCCAGCAATTGAAATGAGAGCATTTGGCAATATATACAACTTTCGTATAATAAGATAACGCATTGAGCTGGGGATTCCCCTCCTCCAGCTTTCTATTGTCCGTCCTGGTAACGACTCAATCATTCCACGGTAGTATAGAGCCCTCTAGCAGGATGAGAAACGTTTACAAGTCGACAAATCTTAAGTTCTTTTTATCCCTTTCCAGAAACAGCGTGAGAAGTTGAGCGGAGATATTGGACTTTCGTGTAATAAAATAACAAAATGAGTTGGAGATCGCACCGGCTCATCTTTAGGTCTATCCCGGGCGGGGTACAATCGTACTAAGGTAGTGGAAAGTCCAGAGTTTTCCGATCCCATTCTCCTTTCTATCGAACACTTACTTGGTATGACATTCGGATTCCGTATAGTAAGACGACCCGATGAGATGGCGGACCACGTAGACTTGATCCCGAAAGCCTGTCCCGGGCAAAGACATGATCACTCTAGGGTAGTGCAGAGTCCCTTAACAGAATAAAGAAGGTCAATGGGTCGGAGAGCGGTCAGAATTGATTTCCAGATCGAGCGGTCCAAGCTAAAGCTGGTTGGGGGGGAGTCCCTACTCGATGAAATTGTGGCATTATGTCTTATAGTGCCTTTCTACCACGCTCATATACATCAATCACGCCGGACCGCTTTACTGGGAAGACTGTGCATCGCGACGATTTTCAAACGCCGGGGGCTAGGGAACATATTTCCGCGTAATCGACTTATTTGGGGGAGATCATAATATGGAAGTCGAAGCCCTTTCCCTATCCGAACGCGTATCGAGAATTTGCTTCGCTGGCTCCCTAGACCTTATACTTTGAACGTATGAAAGGTGTCTAAGACATCTCACGTCAGTCTCGCTCCATCATCTAAGATAGATGGAAATCAATCATGATTCACCAAATCCCAAAACAAATATCAACAAATGCGCTCCACATCACGCAAACACCACATCGATTCAAGGAAATCGCCCGTGTGAGCAATTGCATCGAAAGAGAGGAGCTGTTGAAAAAGGAGGAAAGATGCCGCTCGGCAAACCTTCCGAACTTGTCAAAACAGCGCTGGTAATGAATTTTCGCCACCGCCAAGCAAAAAATCGATTTGAAATGGGATATCACCTCATTGGAAAAGCGCTTTTCGTGAAATCAACCCGACATCTCCTGATCCTCCACGCCCATTTCCTCGAATTCATCGACAAGCTGTTCTAGCGGAATATGCCCAAAATCTCCTTCTTCTTCTTCGTCTGTCTCCATGTCCGCCATGGCTTGCGGTTGAACAGCATCCTTGTTCCTGTACAACTTCATGTTCTCCCTCAATGTCGGGTCCTGCTCAAGATCGCGGAGGAATTCCTCATACCTGTAAAAGTTCGGTTAACAGCCGCACAAGATAGGAGGGACACTGATGTAGAGGAGAAGGGGGTGGGAGGTGGGTGGAAGGGGGCAACATACTCTTGATCTTGATCCTGCTCCTTATGCTTCAGCGGAGCCATACCATCATCCTCCGCCGCAATACGCTTAAGCTTCCAGTTCCGGGCCTTCGTCTTCTTGCGCTCAGGGTAAACCTTCTTGACCAGGATCGCCGAGGGGATCTGCTTGCCGTAATGCTTATGGTCCTGGATCGCCTCATAGTTATCGTTATTGAACTGGGTATTCTCCAGATCGTAACCCAAGACGCTATCGCCGGCGTTCAGGATGGCGCCGAGGTGGGTGCGGATGTTGTAGGTGTTGTCGTTGGAGCCGAGGTCGGAGGCGCGGGCGACGGTGGCGTCGGCGAAGAGCCAGTGGCCCTGTCGCGGGCCGATGGGGTCGATGTCCATGACGATGAATTCGACGAGGCTTTTGACGTCGGCGAGGGGGGAGAAGGGCGCGCGCCAGTAGATCGGGACGCTGAGATCGGCTGTTTGCATCGTGTTGGGGTCTAGTAGGTTCACGGTCGTGCCGACGCGGTAGCAGATAGTCAGAGGCGAGATGTTGCCGATTGACTTGGCCAGACTCATCGGCAATGCGAGAAGGTCGTCCTTGCAGATCGGCACAAGCTCGCATGCGAAGGAGAACTTGTAGCTTTTCTTGGAAGTATGCACATCCATAGAGATCAGCTCCTGACTCTTCTTCGTCTTCACCGGCGCCACCCGCGCCAGGAAATCCACAAAAGCTTCTCCATGGTTCCTCTCCGCAAAGAAGAAGTCTATGCCGTTCGGTACTTCTTTGATGTTGATCGTATCCTTATGTGCGCCTTGCTTCAGGATCAATTGCTCAAGGTACAAGAATGTCCGCTTGTGCGGCACTTTCTGGCGAACCTGCACCACGGCTCGCCAGGTGTTATGCGTAAAGCTCTTCTGGCAATCGGGACATTGCCTGTTCTGCTGCACAAACTCGACTTCGAACGTCTGCTGAAGAATGGTACCTTCGAAGGCCTCCTGCTGCACAGTTACTTTCATCTTGATCCTCCGCGAGTGGGGCTCGGTCCAGATGAATGCAGCGTCTATGATCCGGCTCTTGTTCAACCCTTTGATCTTTCGTAAACATAGCGCGAGCAGTTCGCGTGACTCGGGGGCCGCAACGACCCATTGCGATGGTGGAGAGAACCATCGGTCGCAGTCTCGGCATGTGAAGAGGGTACCCTCGCGGTCAATGCCCTCAGTGATGTCGACCGTGAGCTTCAAGCAATCACTACATAGCGCTCCAGCAGCATTGGTACCATCGATAGGAGCTCCGCAGTTGTAACAGAGGATTGTAGCAGCGGTATTGGGACGGATCGAGGAAAGCGGGACGGTCGAGTCGACGTCCATCGACATGGTGGGCGGTGTTTTACGGTATCAGCTCCAGTGAATGTGTATGAGAGTCTTGAGATAGGGGTGAGTAGTCGACCGGGCGACAGTTATGTCGATTTGGCGAAAGGGTGTGTGTGGGTGCAGGCCAAACCGCAAGGAAGATGATATCTTTTAGAAGCTTCTCCGGATGATTGTGTCAGCGCCACCAAAAGTTCGAAAGTCGTCAGTCAGCCCTGCGCTATCGATATCGGGACGACACCCGAACCGGAAGTTTATTCCCTTGCCCTCAATTTGCCTGTCCCCTTGTCCTTGGTGTATCTCTTCTAGTGTAATAGTCTCGGTCCTCGTCATACAAGGTGAATGCTGAGGTGAGCCGTCATCACCTTATCAGCAATTATACCTGCCAAAATGGACGACGACGTGGATCCGGATCTTGTGGAGCTTCTGAGACAGCGCCTGGGAATGGCATCCCAGCAGTCTGACGAAGTCTCTAGCGACACTGGTAGGTGAATATGAGCTTTCCGCCTTCACATGTTGTCTGTCCCTTGCATACCATCGTCCAAATCTCTTCAGTGCCTCTGCTTCTCAATGGCGAGTACTGACGACTAAATAAGGCGTCCTTAAAGACGCCAAGCACATCTATGACAATGCGGTGGATGTGTCAATTGACATGTACGGCACTAAAGGGGCAGCTGCCAGTATCTACACTGCCATGCAACAGCAAGCATATTCAACGGATTCATGGGCCCAGCACCCGCTTCATCCCAAGCAGAGTGAAGGGTTTTCCGATCTGGACATCGTCAACTTTATCTTCACAATGGATCTGCTCAATTTCTCATTCTGGTCTGAGCTGGATGCGGAGGAGAGGTATCAAGTTGAATACCGTGATCAGCGATGGACGGGCTATAATAGCTTGGTGGCGTGTTTGCGACGAGCGATAGATGGAGGTGTACCTATCACTACTCCCCGGTTCTGGACGACACCGAAGTGTTCCAGAGAGACGATGGAGATGGTGTTTTACAGCGTGACTAACGAACGGATTCCTTTACTGGATGAGCGAATGGCAATTCTGCGAGAAGCAGGTGATGTGCTGCATGAGGTGTGTTTTGCTAATGCGAAAAGAACATTTATGGCCATCTGCTGACTGCGTAGGTTTTTGGTGACCCGGCTGATCATCGTGATGTAAATGAGCAATCTTCTGAAAAGGAAAAGCAAAGCGATGCTGCAATAGGAAGGCAGACAAACGGAGAAGGCATTGCGACGGACCTGCCCGACTCTGAAAGTAAGGTGGACGGTGATACTAATGTGGAAACGACACATGCACAGGGGGACCAGGCAGACCAAGCGCCATCCGAGTCCTTATCAGAGTCAGCAAAGCCTGCATCAGAGGTACAGCCGGACTACACAGTCGTCCGCCTTATAGAGAAAGCAGATGGATCTGCCGGCAAGCTAGTCAACTTGTTAGCGAAGCACTTTGAATGCTTCCGCGACGAGACGCGCTTCGACGGCAAGAAAGTGCGGCTGCTAAAGCGTGCGCAGATCTTTGTCGCCGATCTCTGGGCAGCATTTGGTGGCAAAGGCTATGGCGCGTTCCACGATATCGATCACATAACAATGTTCGCAGGTAAGGTGGCATGCAGCTTACCCCATCACGCGACCTATAACTGATGTGCTATTGCAGACTATAGAGTGCCGCAGATGCTCCACTCACTCAACGTTCTGACCTACAGCCCGCCTCTTGACAATCGGGTGCGAAGGTGGGAGCCGCTTGAAAGCGGACACAGCTGGGAGATCCAATTGCGCGGATGCAGCATCTGGGCGGTGGAGATGATCAGAAGGGAAATCGAGCGCGAGCATCCGGAGGCGGGGATGAACGCCGTGCTGATTGACTTCTTCCTCTACGACCTAGCGAAGGAGAAGGAAAAGATGGCGGGCGGGCTGGCGATGCCGCATCATCGGACAAGAAGTATCTGGTATTAGGGACAGCGCTACGGGATGCTGAGAGGCGGGTTTTGTGGTTCTGCAAAGACATTGTTCGCGCGGCTTGTATCTTGGAAGCGGTCTCGAATATGCAGGACTGCTTCCGTCGGCGACATGGACTTAAGGGCCGGTCGGGTAGAGTGGGGCCTTACGATACTATGCAGTATGTTGTCGTGATAGTCCGAGAGGGCCGAAAGGCGAGAGGGTGCCGATGAAGAATCTGCAGGTTAAGGCTGCAGTAGTCAGGGCGGGTAAAGTTCGATGACAGCTCGAGCTTAAGAGGGGGGTACATAGGAACATAGGAACGTCTCTTATGCTGCCGTAGCGCATGTCGTGCATTTGCATCAGGGGAAGAAGGGGGTTGAGGCTGGAATCACGGCAAAGTCGGGTCCAGGCTATGTATCTGCTGCACCAGTCCGTATCCTCATACTCTAGCCGACATCCTTCACTCCTGCTGAGCTGAAAACTGAGTCAAGGCAAGTCGCTGGAGGTCGGACATGCGGCCATGGTTGCAGTTGGTTGGATGCAGAACCCGACTCCACCTTTTCTTCTTCGCAGGATGGTGAAACCGGCATGCAAGGCACCCGTTCGTCCCGCTGCAGCGGGGCGGAGCACCATGTCGACTGGCGGGCTTCATTGGCTGGAGGCGCGATCTCGCACCGTGTGCCGACCGCTCGGGGCCACCAGCCGTAACCCTGGACGCGAACATAACATCCCCGTCTTCACCTTTCCATTGGTCGCATGTGCTCAAGTGGTTGATCTCCTGCCTCAGCCTGTACGATGTACTCACCCACATGCTGCGCAAAAGTGCATGTGCGCCGGCTACCTTGCGCCTAGTCTCGCTCCACCAACACGTAGGAGGTACGGACGGTAGGTCCCAAGGCAAACGGGAGGGAGGGCATAGAAAACCCCAGCTGCTCGCGCCCCTTCCACATGCTCTTCTTCTCCTCTCCGTAACACTGCTGTTCAGCAACCCCCAGAAGCAAGTCTTCGTCCATTCCCTTCCCCATCGTTCACTCTTTTGAGACGCGATCGCTAGACGATACGCACCTCCAGTCTTTACTACTCCAACTATACCTGCCACTCTACACGAAACAGACAGCCGGCTGTCCGAAACACAATTCCCCAGCATCATCATGCAGACCTTCAGCCTCCTCAGCATGGCCGCGCTCACTGCGCTGGCAACTGCGATCCCCCACGGCCACAGGCACATGCACCTCGAGCGCTCACCCATCCCCGCTCCAGTCCTTGAAGTCCGCGGGCAGAGCAACGACGGTTCTTGCGGTGGCGATTCCGGTTTCACTTGTGCCGAAGGTTACTGCTGCTCTTCCCACGGCTACTGTGGCAAGAGCGCGGCGTACTGCGGTACAGGCTGCCAGTCCGAGTTCGGCACTTGCAACGACAGCTCCAACGAGGCCACCAACACCTTCTCGGCCCAGATTGGTGCCGCGACTTTCAACCCTCCGCCCCATGGCCCACCAGCAAGCTATGGCGGCGATGGCTGGGGCTCGTCCGCCGAGTCCACTGCCGCACCGACTTCGAGCGCCGACTCAACCACCACTTTCGCCACCTCCACTTCTGCGGCCGCACCAACCACAACTGCGCCTGCCCCAAGCTCATACAGCGCCCCAGCTCCGACATCCACCAGCTCAAGCGGCTCTGGCTCCGGCTCCGGCCTAGGCGACACCTACACCCTCTACACAGGCGACGGATCCACCGGCGCCGGCTGGCCCTCGGAATCCGACTGGACCAACTTCGACGCCATGTGGACCGCCAACCTCGACTACATCAGCATCTCATGCGAGCAATTCGGCGTAGCCGACAACTCGGACGGGATCCGCCGACCTCAAGACCGCCATCCAAGACGTCGCCTCCTCCACCGGCGTCGACGCCCGCTTCATCCTCGCCGTCGTCATGCAAGAAAGCAAAGGCTGCGTGCGCGCCCCGACCACCGCCTACTCCCACGCGAACCCAGGTCTCATGCAAAGCCACGAGGGCAGCGGAACCTGCAACGGAGCCGACGGCAACGTGCAGAACCCCTGTCCCCAGGACGAAATCACCCAACAGATCGAAGACGGCACGGCGGGCACCTCAGCCGGCGACGGCCTCAAGCAGCTCCTCGGCCAGACCGGCGCCGGCGATGTCAGCAAGTACTACAAGGCGGCGCGGATGTACAACTCGGGCTCCGTCGACGCCTCCGGGGATCTCGGCAAGGGCGTCGCGACGCACTGCTACGCGTCGGATATCGCGAACCGGTTGACGGGCTGGGTCAAGGCGACGACGACTTGCAACCTCTAAGTCTACTGCTTGTTCTTCTTCTTCGTCTCCTGACCAGGAGAGACGGGAAATCAGGAAGGGAGGCATTTTGCTGTTTTACAAAGTTCCAAGGAAGGAAAGGCTCTGGGCTCTCTTTTTTTTTTTTTCGTTATCATATGACACGATACGACAAGTATTGCGGCGGAGAAGGGCTTTCGTGAGCCGTAGGTAGTGTAGCAGAAAAAGCTCTGTCGCTCACACGCCCAAAAAATTTGAAACACTCTCACAGCTCCGGTTTTCGTCTTTCTCTCTCTCTCTCTCTCTCTCATTTTTCCTTTTTTTTTTTTTTTTTTTTTTTTTTTTCTCATCATCTTCCTCGCTCCCTTCAAATTTTGCGTACATCTTCTAAAATCACGCTCGTCGGACCCGTAAGCACTATCTGACGCTTAGTAGAGAGGAAAGCTCCATCCACCCTGTTCCCCTGCCCCTTTCACTGCAGACTTTCCCATTGTGTCCCTTTATGCGTATCCTCATTGGACTCTTTTCATTTGGAGTCAACAACACACACACACACACACACACACACCAAAAAAAAAAAAAAAAAAAAAAGAGGCCAAAAGTGAAGCCCTGCTCAGATTTCAGGTCTTGGGGGGAGATCAGGACATATCACTTTCCCATCGTCTCGTTGCGTCAAAAAAAAAAAAAAAAAAGAAAAAGAAAAAAAGGGAAAAGAAAAAGAAAAAGAAAAAGGAAAAAGAAGTCACCTAGGTAACGCACGTAGACACAATACGAACCAACCGAAGAAAATGAGCCCTCAAATGTCCTGCGCAAAGTCGAAACTATTGACAGATGATCTCTCTCACACACACACACACACACAAATAGAAGCGCCACAATGAAAAAGGAAAAGGAAAGAGAAAAAAAAGAAAAAAAAAGATTGTATATAATTCTGAACCATTAAAAAATAACCATCTGAATCCGGGGTGGCAAAACAACCCCCCCTACCTAACCTCCCCATACCCCATATCCCCATCTCCCTCTCCCTCTCCCGCTCCCAACAATCAAACCAACCCCGCCCACTCAAACCACACGGGATTGCCCACGACAGCCCACCACGCAATCCCCGCATAGACGACCAATTTCGTGACGACCTCGACATCATACCGGATGCGCGGCTTCTCCAGCTGCGAGAACATCTCGCGATCGTCCTCCTCGCGGGGCACGTGCTGCTCGTCCTCGCTCCGGCCGCTGTCGCTGCTGTTGGAAGCGCCGCCTGCTTCGCTCGGGGGCGGGGTGAGGAGGTTAGGGTCGTTGGGATTGACGTGGAGGGAGGTGTTTGGGCTGCTGAGGCCGCTGGCGCGCTTGCCGGGTGGGCTGTCGCCGAGGTGGGGAGGAGAGTGGGGACGTGGTTTGGTGGGGGGGTTCCCTTCGTCGGATTGTTCGGCGATGGGGGATGAGGAGAGGGCGGAGGAAGGTTTTGAGGTTGATGTTGTTCGTTGGCGGAGGTCGTCTCTGCTGTTTCGGCGCCTGTGTTCACGGTAGGCTATGTATTCCCTAGCGTCTGCCTCGGATTGGGGACCGATGGAGACGGTACGCTTGCGTGGGTGACGAAGACTGGTCATGAAGGCTGGTATGTCGGAGGCGGGTGGGATGACATTGTCGTCCTTGCGGAGGGGAGGCACAGTGCTGTAGTCTTTCGGTTGGAGGAAGTAACGTCTTGGTATCGCCAGGCCGTAGTAGTCAACAAAGCGGAAAATGGGCGGCAGACCTCGTAGTAAAGTTGGCTTCATTA
The DNA here is from genome assembly GCA_037044905.1 of Hortaea werneckii. Classification (NCBI taxonomy): domain Eukaryota; kingdom Fungi; phylum Ascomycota; class Dothideomycetes; order Mycosphaerellales; family Teratosphaeriaceae; genus Hortaea; species Hortaea werneckii. The sequence continues at coordinate 51,080 of JBAOKB010000161.1, read as the reverse complement.
CAGCACGCCAGAGGAAAACGACAACGATTCCCGCTAATATACGCGCTGCAGCCTTGATGAGATTGTTATTGTTGAAAGTGTAGAGCTCCCACAATGCAGTCTCGTGGTATGGTGTTATTTGTGCGAAATGCCAAGTGCCGATGGCAGCGCCCATGACGACGCCTATGAAAGCCACACTGTCGTCGAAACATGGGCAATTGTCTGCCGGCTCGGGGTGTATGCGAACAGCCACCACAAGCGCAAGCACAGCAATCGTTGGCCGAGTCCAGTCGCCGAGGATGATCCACTCGTCGAATGCAGCCCCGAAAGCGATGCGTATCCACGCGATGACTGCACCTAGTACGGCGCCGAATACCACATCAAAGAACCCATGCATTCCACAATACATTCGACCCAAGGAGATGGAGAGCAAGTACCAGAAGCATCCCACACAAAGCAGAGTGTACGTTAAGTCGTCGTAGCTGTCGCGAGCAAGATGTAGCCTATGTAGGCAGTAAAGCGCAACCGAGACCGCGTTAGTCGTATGCGTAGACGGGAAGCCATATTCCAGGGCCGCCGATCCAGACATGGTAATCCTCTGCAGTGGTGGGGAAAGCGGTCTGGGTAAGCAGACCATGTCTTTCACAAAGCCGGAAAGGTATACTCCCATGGCTAGCATATGGACCAACGCCATGCCCATGTCCGGGTAGCCGCACCAGAAGCATATCGGCAGCGCGGTCATGAAGAAAGTGTGGGTGCCAAGGTTCGCCATCAGGGCGAAGTAAGTGTCCAGCAAGGAGGACCGGCATGCTTGCTGCACGCGGGCCAGATGAGGCGTCTCATTGCGTACGATGGGGATGAGGCTCTGGCGGAGTTTTAGCCGCCAACGTGGCAGTCTCCGCTCATAGTGGCTTATCGCCCGCAGTCCAGCATCTGGTCCTCTCAATGGAGATGGGGTGCGGCTCCAGGGAGCTTTGCGCTCCTCACTTGGGCTATTTGGTGACATGAGTGCTTGATGGCGATCCTAAGTGGCATGTGAACAGTGTGGGGTAAAGGAGTGTATCACTGCGGGATGCAGGCTCAAGGCGGGCGGTCACGCGTTTTTGCCGGGTATACTGGCGACATTTTACAGCCGCTGTATGCCGGCGCCCTCCATGCTGGCGACGGGAGATGGCATTCGAAAAAAAAAAGACAGCGTACTACTGAGGTGGAGTCGGGCAGGCCATGGGGGAGCGGTGGTGGTGGTGGGCAAAAACTTGGTCGGGGCGGAGCTAAGCTCGGTCTTGGCGTCCATGAGGCTCTGATGCGGGCGGCTCTTACATACCTACGTACAGTACATAGTAGGTACTATGTAGTATGCATTGAGATGCTCTACTACTAGGCCGCGACCTTGTGCAACCAATGCCTCTCTCTAATGATACCTTACGTATCTGCCGATAAACACGAATGGTACGCAACGGATCAACGACTCGTGCCCTTGGGATTAGGTGAGACGTTGCCCATTCAATTCGTCTCCCGTCCAATGGGCGCCATGTAGCCTGACGTCGGCGGCGGGTCAGACGATCCGGGAGGCGGGAAGCATCACGTCGCCCCAGTAACGCCCCACAAACAATCTCGAACACCTTTCATCCGCTGCTTAATCCAGATGGCCGGACCCGTGAGACATTCCCCATTCCACACCTTCAATCTCCGCGACGGGTACGGTATTCATTCCACAGACATAGACTATTGCATAACCCTCCTCCGTCATCATGTCTGTGCAAGCCGTCCAGAATTACGACCATCTGCATCGCAAGAACAGCTCCAAGTCCTTCATCACCCGCAACGACAGCTACAGGCGAAGCACGCGCGGCAGCGACAACACCGTCAACACCACCTCGAGCGCCAGAACCAACATCACGGCCCCGCCAGAGTACAGCAAGAAGTTCGTCGTCGTCGGCGATGGCGGCTGCGGCAAGACCTGTTTGTTGATCAGCTACTCGCAAGGCTACTTCCCAGAGGTACGAAACCCTCCACAATGACAAGGCACGAAACTCCCAACATATACTGATATCCAGCAGAGATACGTTCCGACCGTCTTCGAAAACTACATCACCCAGGTTGAGCATAAGAAGTCGGGCAAAGGCGTCGAGCTTGCGCTATGGGATACTGCGGGCCAGGAAGAATACGACCGCCTGAGACCGCTTTCCTACCCCGAAACCGACCTGCTCTTCGTCTGTTTCGCCATCGACTGCCCGAATTCACTCGAGAATGTGCTGGATAAGGTAAGACAACTCTGCTCGGCATCAACCGCTACCTCAGACTCCAGACTAACCATAAACAGTGGTACCCGGAAGTCCTTCACTTCTGCCCAACAACCCCCATCATCCTCTGCGGTCTGAAGTCCGATCTCCGACATAAGCGCACCTGCATCGAACTCCTCAAGACCCAAGGCCTCACACCAGTCACCCAACAACAAGGCAAGCAAGTGGCCCAGAAAATGGGCGCGCTGTACATGGAGTGCTCATCGAAAGAGATGAGCGGCGTACACGAGATCTTCGACACGGCCATCGACATCGCCGTGCGCGGACAAGACGAACTGGCCGCCGACGCCGAACGCGCCAAGAACAGCAAGCTGAGCCGGAGCGCGAGCACCGCCGGCCTCGCCAAGATGGACGTCCCGCCGAAGAAGAAGACGAGGAGTAAATGCAAGATCCTCTAAACAAGTCCCATCCCCAAAAAGAAAAAAGAAGAACAAAAAAAAAAAAGCAATACCCTCTTTCCCTCATCTGCATTGATACCCACCTATCATTCTCTACCATCTCTTCTCTCCCAGTTTAAAAAGTGGGAAACACGCATCACGGACGACCGAACCATCGTTAACAGGCCCTGGTCTTTTCTTTGCAGTAGCCGTAGGAGAAGCGCCGCAGCCGTCGTCATCACCGACTTGGACATCTCAGCAGCATCAGCGAAAGCATCAGCGAAACATCCCCTCGCCGCAGACGCTAAGACCACGACAACTACGAGAACAGCAAGCGCAACATCTCCAGCTACTCGAAGACCCTACGACCGCGCCTACGACGATGACGGCCGTCAAGCAACAGCTAGGCTGGCCGGGCGTGTTTCTCAACGGAATGCGGACATATCTCTGGTGGTGGGGGCTAGGGGGCTTTAGCCAACGGCGTTAAAAAAAAAAAAAAAAGGGTATATACATACGAAGGTGAAAGTCTGTCTCCGTCTCCCCTGTCGAAGTCGGGAGGGGAGGGCAAGATTGGGTTGAGGATATCTGCATTTATTGTCATGTCGGGCGTTTATCAGGGTGCTCAATGGGGGTGACAATCAGGAGGCCTTTTTCTGGGGGGAGATTTGTGTACCACTATGCGCATTTTTTTGTCTGGTGGAGAGGGTTTCGGGAAGGAAAGGAAGAGGAGGGAATTAAAAACAGAACAGTGCATGCTTTTCTTTTCATATCATGCGGCTGGGTTCTGGGCTGGATGGGGCTTTCCCTTTTTTTTGACTTGGGCTTCTTTTTTTGATGGGACAGCGCGGGCACTACAGGCTTTTATTACGGCTTTAACGAAGAGATTATGTTCAAAACAATCACGTCGTCTATGTCACCTTATCGTCGTCGTCGTAGACTTGCTGCTTCCTATTCGCTGTAACCTGTTAAAGAAATAAAATCAGGGCATGGAGCCTTATACTTATGTTTCTACCCAAAGACAGTGAACGTCCTTGACTGTCGACTTGGAGAGGGTCGATGAAAGATACATAAGGCCAGCCATCTGTCTACTCGCCCGAACTGCACAATACGGAAAATGCTACTGCTCACGAGACGAATGACAAAAGAGGCCGACACTGGAAAGAATGGCGTCTAAGCCAAGTGATAGGGATATAACGGCTTTCAAGGGAAGAGCTCAACCTGAAGTCATCCAATAGAGCACATACCCTTCACACAATCCGCGGTGCCTGACATGGGCAACATGGGCAAATGTTACTTGCACACACAGTGGACTTGCGCGACGAAAGCAAAACTAGAGTCTTGGCATTGAACTATCAAGAGATCGAATTTCTATGCTACATGCCCAAGAACAACCCCCCCGGCACGCCCGACTGTTAGTCCTATTGGCAATCTACTACAAAGGGTATCAGGCTGAAATGCGGTGGAATCCTTTGCCCCAATGACACTTTGTCACATAAACTCCCCGCTGACGCCTTAAATGCCATCAAAGATTACCACCAAGTCGCCACTTGGTCACCCGGCGCCCGTTTACCCATGCATGACAAAAACGAAAAGAGTGTGGTAAGCTGTCCATTGCGGACCAGCCTACTCTTCAATGCCATCCGCCGCCTCCGCCATCACGTGCTCGCCTTCATCAAGCACACCCATGACCGTCTTCAGATTCTTCAACATCTCCTCTGCATGAGCGACCAAGAGCAACTTCTCCGCATTGGCAGGCAGACCGAGGTAAGTCGGTGGTTCGCGCTCCGGTAGCTCCTTCACCCACTGGATGAAATCGTTCTTCGACGTGCTGCCAGGCAAGGGCACGCCGATGGAAGAATCGCCAGCGACTTCCCGATGAGGTTGAAGCCTTCCTCGAAAGCCTCTGCAGTCATGGTCTTGTCGACAAGGGTGCCGAGCTCTTCGAAATCGCCGGCGTCGTCGACCTTGCCGCCGTACATCTCGGAGATGAGAGCCCTCAAGATCTCCCAGGGATGCTCCTTGGAGCGACATTGGATCTGCCGCGAGCAACGCTGTCGGTCCACCATTGGATGATGAAGGCGCAGCAGTCGTAGTCTGCGTCGTTGAACTCCCAGAAACTCTTCCAGCCGAGACGAGGGGCGTAACGTAGTCTTTCCTGCACAACAGCGTGTAGGTAAGACAGGAGGAAATGAACTCGAGCCTTTTCCACAGGCTGCTTCACAACCTGATCGGGCAGTGAAGTCAAGCTATCACGCATGTTTGCCCTAATACCAGCCGGCTGCTCGTACATCAGTACGCGGGAAGCCCGAAGCAAGCTTGATGGGATCTTCGGGCTGGTTTCCATGGACAAGAACAACCGGAAGTCCTTGTTGGGCTTGAGTGAATCGATCCGCTTCACGATGTTCTGCAGCCAGTCTGCGGCGAGGTGCACGTTCTTGATTAAGACCCAAGAGCCGTTGGCAGCAGCACTTGCAAGGGCGGAATCCGCGCTAGCCAAGCTCTCGTTCGAACCCATAGCGACGCTAGCACAGCTCGCCTGCGATCGGTCGACGAGCTGTTCGACTTTGTAGCTGGCGTCAAAGCCTGGGCTCGAGCAAAGGGCTATCGGAGAGCTGGCAAGTGTATCCTTGGCTATACGGGCAAGGTCCTCGGCCACATCCAGGAAAGACTGCCCGAACACGACGTTGATGAATCGCTCCGTAGCCGGGACGAGACGGTCGATGCGCAGCAGTTTGACAAGCAGAAGCTCCTTCAATGCCTTGTCGTTGTCTGAGCCAGTCGTCTGAGCAATTCCAGGGACTGACTTTTCCGCCTGTTCATTGTTTAGGAAGGCTTCCCACTCCGCCTCGCCAACGCTCGACACAATGTCTTTGAGAGGAGCGATACGTCCAGCTGTGCTAAGAGCTGCAGACTTCTGCTCGCTGTTCGTGCTGATGTCACAACCTGCTAGGGAGCTGTCGAGCAATGTATCGAGTAGACTCTTCTCCATAGGGAAAGGAGAAGCTTGGGCAAGCAGCACAGCCAAAGTCAATCTGTCGCGCTGTAGCAAGGAGGCCGACGTCTCGTGGTAGGTCTTGCTGAAGAGATCGCGAACCATGGAATCGATTCGCTTCTTTGGATCGCGCTCCGCAGAGTCACGAGCGGATCTCATCACAGCTTCGAAGATGTCGACAAAGTACTGCAAAGAGAATTGGTAAAAGTGGTGCACATGGTAAAGTGACTCTAGGACCGCGAAGATGGCTGAGCACGAGCGAGCGATGATGTCGTATGTGCCCATGATATTGTTGACTTCAGTCATGACGCCTTCGGTCTCGGACGCCTTTGCGGTGATGTCAGCGGCCTCGTTCTTGAGCGTTTCCAGCGTCTGGATAACGTTTTCGTCATCAAGAATGTTGCCGCGCGACTCGTTCAGTGACTGCAAGAGCATACGTTCCAAGCGCCGCAGACGCTGCGTGAACTCGCCTTGCATCTTGACAAGGTTGGAGCGACGCTCATCCACGTCTGGCCTCTCCGACTTCAAGACCTCGTTAAGAGTCTGAGTCTTCAAGCTGCTCTGCGTAACCGTGAAGTTGACAAACGTCGTGCGGCTGCACACGTCAGGTGGGAAATGAGCAGATGGGTCTCTCGTAGAGAGGAAGAGCTTGAAGGCCGGTGAAAAATCGATCTCCTGTCTCCCTAGCTGGATGAGTACACGACCGCCGGTTCTCTGATACTCTTTGTTGAGGACATGGTTAAGGATCGGATCCATATGCTCCGCATCCTGGATTAGAATGGGATTGCCGAATCGCAGAGCACTTTCCAGCTGCTTGACGAAAGAGCTGTCCAGGAAGCTTGTCACGGTCAAGCGCCTCTCCTTGCTTTCGTTCTGCAGAAATTGTGTGATACGGCCAGAAGGATCAATGATGAGCGGGTAACGATTGTATCTCTTCAGCATGACTGCGTTCTCCGTGCAAAGGTCATCAACTGGCAAACCGTTTTCATGCCATTGCTGCCGCTCGTCTGCGGTGGAGAGGAACTCGGAAAGCGAATTCTGTTGCTTGTACGCAATGCCAGACCCTGATAGATGCAGTGACCAGTCTTCGATCATGGCACGGCGGTATTGCTGATCATAAAGGCCACCGTATGCCACAAATCCAGCCGCAAGGAAGACATCGCCGATAATTGTCTCCATTTGGGTCTCGAACGTTCTGCTGCTCTCTTCCCAACGACCACGCTCTGAGGACAAGCTGTTCAACAGACGCATGCTGCGGTCGACCTTGCTTTGTACTCGACCCATTTCCGCCTTGATAGCCTCGGTCTGGCTGATCAAGGCGGCATACTCGCTCTTGTATGTGGCGATGCTACCTTCCAGTTCAGCAAGAGTATTTTCAATCATCTTGGCCTCAGCTTTTGTCTGCAGAGCCTCTTCTTCGAGCTGCGTCACTTCCTCACGCAGCGGACCAACGCGATCTAAGATTTCAGAGTAGTTCACTTGCGCCTCGACCCATTGGACGAGGGGGCCACAAGCTTTGCTGGCCCGGTTGACCCTCTCAAAAGTGAAATCATCGTTGGATAGGTAGTCTCTGCGCATCTTGACGCGATGCTGCGGAGTCATTTGTCGCTCGTTATCGTAATTGACGATACTTGCAATGAAGTCATCACGACGGACGATGCTGACAATGCTCTTCCAATCGGTAGCTTTGTGGCCGAGCAGGGTACAGACTGACTCAAGAGCGAGCTTGACACCAGACGGAGGATTCTGCATCGAACGCACTTCAGTCAGGTGCTGGCGCTTAATGTTGCTGACGCTCCTTTGCGCCTCCACAACTGCTGGTTCCGCATTCGCGAGATCTTCAAGAACCACTTCCTTGCGTGAAGCAACTTCCTTCTCCTGCTTCTCAAGGGCGGCTTGGATCTCCAGGGACGCTGCTCGTCTTTGCTCGGCCTCCTGCTGGTCTGCAACCATACGCTGTAGCTTCTCACTTGCCTCGGCATCCTTCTTCTCAAGCTCAGATTTCTTCTCCGCCAAGCTCTTCTTCAACTCTGATACCTTATCTACGGTATCTCGTAGCTTCTCTAGACCGACATTGAGATGGCGCTGTTGTTCTTCCAGATCATCTCGCTTCTCGTTGTAGAGCTTGACGAACTGTGCGACGAAGTCGAGAAACTGACGTGGAGTCAAGTATGTGGTCTTGCTCTGCTGCTTCTTCAATCGCTCGTTGAAGTGATGCATAGAGTGGTGCACGTGCACCATGGAGTTCACAACAGCATCTCTATGAGACAGCGGCATTTCCAGCTGGTCAAACTCGATCGGAAGGCTATCCGGGGCATTGAAGTTGGTCTTGTCGATGTCCACAGACTGGGTAAGCTCATACGCAACTTGATAGAGAGCCTGATCAGACCAATCGCCGAACCAATTAAGCACGCAACGGTTGAAAAGCGCTGGACTAGTGGCCGCCTTGGAGGACAAACCCTCCTGAGGTGGGTTCATGGTGAAGACCACATGTAGGTTGCGAACAATCTGCTGTGTGAACCACTTGTAAAGTTCTTCCTGAGAATCGAGCAGGAGACCCTGGCGCTGCGCACCCTCCTTACAAGCTGTCATCAGGGTCGCATACTCGTCGCCTTCGAAGAGGCCAGGAACTTCGCCGTTTGCCAACAGCGTGTTCATGCGCTCAAGGAATCCTGAGTCGAGGACATTTGACTCATCCATGATAAAACAGATCTTCTCACCCTTGCATCCGCAGCGGCGCAGAACGTTTCGCAGATCGTCGTCAAAGTCTTCAGATGAGTATTTGCCGTGTACCTTGATCTGAAAGACCGACAAACCATTCATCCAGGCAACGAAGCGTGAGAGAGTTGTCTTGCCACTGCCACTGACGCCAATTAAGATGAGGTGACCCTGAGGCTGGCGGAAAACACGGTCAATCCGTAGCACGTGCTCAATGACGTCGTTAAATAGGATGAGAGGAACGTCGAGCTCTTCTTCGCAGAATGTACGCAGACGCGCCTTGACAAAGTCGCGAAGCTGCTCACGAGCCACAGGTACATAGTTCTTGGATAGCCAGTTGGAGAAGAGGATGGGCCTGGCCAGAGCTGCTTCTTCGTCGATGTTCGGGAATTGTTCGAGGGCGACCTGATTGACCGCTTCTTCGGTCCACTGCCGCTCGTCCTCTGCTATCAATCGATCCGAGAAGAGTCTCAGCGCTTCGTGCGCCCAAATCCGTACAAGCCCTTCCAGCGACAAAGTCTCGAGCGGTTTGATGGCTTCATAGATGGCTCGTACCCACCTGGTCAATTCTCTGGGCGAATAGACGTAATGCGGCTGTATGTCGGGAGTGAAGCGCTTTTGCGAGCGCATGTATACTTGGATCATCGCCTGGGTAAGGGCATCTGCGTATCCTCGCAGAGTCGGGATGATCTTCAAGACAGCATTGTTGAATGTGCCATAAATTTGAGTCAGCGAGAGCTCGCCTGGATAGTCGACCATGACCAATGGGGCATGGCGGAGGAATCGTGAGCCCAGCGGCGTACGGCCGGCATCAGTTGGCGGGTTGCAAGCGCCGACAAATTGAATGCGCTCTAGACTGACCCATGACTTTGTATTCGTTCTCCAGAAGCCGCCGTGCTCGACCAACTGCCTCAAGAATGAGATGACTCGCTGCGTTCCGTATGCGTCTGGCGCGGGCAAGTTGATCTCATCACAGAACAGGACCAGCCACCTACCGATCTGTCGTGGGGCCATGGTCACGCCGTTCAAGGTTTTGCGATAATCGCAATACTGCTCGAGCGTCTTTACAAGGAGGTCAGGCGTGGTAGCGCTTGAAAAGTTGAGACCGACGACTTCCATGTTCGGAAGTTTCCTCAAGGCGCTGAACAGAGTCATCGTTTTACCGGAACCAGGAGGACCGCACAGCAGCAGTGGCTTATGTTCAGCAAGGAAAGAGTAGAGCACTTCTTCGTGTCTGACAGTATCAACAGTTGGGATAACCATGTCCGTCTGCGTTACGGAATGCGTGTTGACTTCGATGCTCGGCACCTCGTTCTGCCATGGCGTCCAAGAAGCATTCGGCAATGAGACGTCGTAGTCGATCAACGAGGACTGCTCTGAAAGAATTGGTAGGTCGAGCGTAGTGAGACCGGCAACAAAGTCGCCAAAACTCTTTCGCTCCTCAAGCGGACAGTCTCCAGTAAAGGCCCAGACCACGGACACAAGGACCTTCTTCGATAGGTAGGCATCAATTTGTTCGTCGGTAAGAGCGAAGTCAGAGTGTTGAATGTTGTACTCTAAGACCGAGCGGCATGCTTTCCTAAGCAGACAGAAGAGAGTGCCCATGGCACGGATCACGGTGAAATCCATGATGTGATGGGAATCTTTGCACCTCTCCAATGACTTCTTGACAAAATCGTTCGCGGTCAACCTTTGTCTCAAGATTTCAGTCATGAGCATCAAAGCATTAGATCGAGCTTCTGCCGATGTGGGCATCGCAGTATCTTCTTCGAGATCCTCAAAGTTTGCGGTCTTCAATTGGGCCAGGTTGCGAGTTATCATGACTTCCAACTCCACAGTATCATCACTGAACCAGACCATACCGCAACGACTGACGGTCGCAAGTGTCGCATACTTCAGGGTCTCAACTTCGAACATGATGCGAACATTGGGTGGCAAGCCAAGACGCTCTCCGTTCGGTAAGGTTAGGAGCTTGTTGTCGTCCAGTACACTGTTCAAGTTTTCTACCCATTCGGGATCGACATCACCATCGAAAACGATCCAGTGACGCTTGCTTTCCTCGCCACGCAAGTTATCGACAACCTTGCGCAGAATGCTTGTAAAGAGACCGTCGGTCCATTCACGGGTCGTACTGTCGAGGCTGCCGTAGAGACTCTCCTTTGACATGACTTTGGGATCGATGACATGACATACGCCTTCAACGCCATCGACCTTCTGCATGGCTGCAAGCAACACTTGCCAAGCAGTCGACTTGCCTGTACCAGAGCTCCCGACCATCATCACGCCATGGTGGAGGTTCTGAATTTGATAAAGTTGCAAGACCTTAAGCAACCAGGCGTCTGTCGCCACAAGCTGCCGCTCGTCGACGACTTCTTGCAGCGCTTTTCGGAGATCCTCGAGTGCCGCAGGGACATATTGAACGCCGGGGAAGCATTCGCTCTCAATACCAACGAGCTTCTCGGCGTCGCTCCGCACAAGCTTAGGTGCAATGGTTTCCCGAATACTCTGGACGATGATTTGCGGTTCGACGTCGGCCGCTAGCTCATTACCAGCGGCGAGTCTCGATCGCTTCAGCCCGCCAGAGCTGACCAGCACGCTCTTCAAGGCACGAAGACCGAAGTCGTAATGCGGCTGATCCGACAAGCCTGCGTTGCACTTGTCGAAGAAGGGCACGGTCTGTCTCGATAGGGTCTTGGCTTCCGTGAAACCCTGCGAGAACAGCATTACCTCAGCAATGATCTCTTTGTCCGGCTTCGACATGGCGACGCTGCGGAACAGCTTCTTGAGGTTGTCGGGAAGGTTCGAACGGCCCGCATATCCAGGGTTCATGGTGATGAACATGCCGGTCAAAGGATGCACCTTCAGCTGGCGACCGATCAGGTCAATCTGAGCGCTCTCATCTTGTGCTCGCTTGCGGAGGCCGATCTGAATGTTCTGAATCTGCTGTGAGACCGCAGAAAGGATGCGTTCTTCCAGTCTATTGAACTCGTCAAAGCAGCCCCAGGCGCCGACCTGTGACAGACCAAGGAAGATGCGACCCATAGCCTGGAAGTCGAAAGTGTCGTCGCAGTTGAAGACAAGCGTGAAGCGGCCAAGCTGCAAGCCGAGTGCTTTGACGGACTCAGTCTTGCCAGTACCGGCAGGTCCATAGGGTGATCCACCAAGCCGCTGACAAAGTGCTTGACTGAGCGTGAGGAAACAGCGGTCCGTGAGTGGTGTCCTAACAAGACGGTCTGGAACGCCCAGGTATTCGAAGCCATAGGCAAGTGTAGCGTTTGCGACCTTGACCTGCATGCGGTCGAGCGGCGGTGCGCTAGCGTCAAAGTCATATCTCATCCGAAGAAGCCACATGTAGTGACCTGGCGAGTCTGCGCCGCCGTCTCTGAGCTGCTCGACGACATCACGTTGGTGTACAAACTCAGTAATGAGATGCTCGCACTTCTTGCGGTGCAATGGCTCCAGCTCGCGTAAAACCATTGATGCGAGGACTTTCAAACGATTGACGAGCAGGTCGAAGACGCCTTGCAACGCTGCATTGCCCTTTGAGAGAGCAGCTGTTACGTGAGACGTCCAGCATGCTTGAGATGCCAAAACGACGATCTGGGCGGGGAAGTCCGTAATGAAACTCTCAAAGGCAGCGGTGTCGCCTTCCTCAACTGCTTCAAACGCCTTGACAGCGTCAACCAAGGACTCCGAAAGGCTTTCTCGCATTCCACTCTCCAAAGCCTTTAGCCAATCGTTGATTTTTGGAGTTGCCGTGAGGGAGATGGGGCTGCGAAGGGTGATTTGTTCGCCCTCTTTAGAAGTCAAGCCAAGGATGTTCGACTCCTCGTCCATCACCAAGCCTGAAATGCCAGCGAACATCTTCCTTAGATGCTTCGCTACACGCAAGGTATCGTTACTGTTGCCAATGATTTCAAGCAAATCCTCGTCACCCACGAAGTAGAACCGCGGGAAAGAGACTCTTTCCCTCTCCAGATATTCTCCGAGTGCCTTCTGGATCTTGTTCAGCAGATCAGCCAATCGCTCGAGCGATCGCTGCACCTCTGGGATATTGAGAACCTCGAGCACCTGAGGCGACCTGTAGACTTTCTTCAAGACGTTCATGAATTCACTGTTGATGTTGGCAAATCGTGAGGACTCCAAAGGCAGCAAGTGCTTGATATCGGCGTTGCCAGTGAAAACACCCTCGAGGTACACCCATTGCCGTTGGACATCAATCCACACATCAAATAGGACGTGAATGCGATTGAGCCTGTCCTCCCACGCGGATGCCTCTTCTTCGAATTCCTTGTAATATGGAGAGTGACGCATGGCCTGCAAGGAGTTCAGATGATCACTACATTTGGCAAAGAGATCGTCCCAACCACGGATGAGGCGACACTTGTTCTGATAATTGACAAGATCCAGAGTATAGTTTTGCCAGTGCTCGCGGACAGAGCGAACGAACTCCTCCAATGCCATCTCGCCTTGGGCTTGGGCGATCACGTCACGAATGATCGTCTCGCTGGGTCCAAGCTGCAGATCATAAACATCGCCTAGAGTCATGGAGATGGCCGAATACCGCTTCGAAGGTTGCAGAGATTTGAAGATCTTGTTCCAGTGACGCTCACGTACGGCATCGGAACGCATATCTGACAGCAGGCCATTGACCTTGATAAGTTGCCGAAGTACCGACTGGACATGTTCGAAGGCTGCATACTGACGCATGCGACTGGGCATTTCCTTCGTGGTTTTGAGGAGGCCGTCAAGGGATTGACGAAGCTTGCGGGGCTGAATGCTGTTCCATGGCTGGTCGCGAAGGTCATTGATCTGATCCCAGACTATGGTCAAGTTGGACCAAACGGACTTGAAGTCTTGCACTTCCTCCAGCAGCGTGGAAAGCATGTTATCCGGACTGGCGGGAAGCTCAAGCGCTTCCTTGGCTTTCGTGACCATATCGGCCTGCTCGCGCAGCTGGCTTAAGTCGCCGTCGAAGCGGTCAAGTGTGCCTACTGCCTCGGCAGGTGGAATTGAACCAGAAACGGGACGTTCTTCATTCCATCTGTCGGTGGCCTCAGCAATCCTTCTCGTGACAACACCATCTTCGGCGACAATCTTGGCACGTAATGCGTCAGTCTGGTCCGCGATAAGCTTGCTCTTGCGTTCGAGGACTTCCACCAGAGCGGTCCACTCATGGTCAACCTGCTCCACGTACAGCCAGTCCTTTGGATACTGGAAGCGCAACCTCGATAAAGTCTGCTGTCCTTGTCGGAATGTCTCCATCTCCGGCTCCCAAACTTTCGTCTGGCGCTTGCAGGTCTGTACCACTGTGATGAAGGAGACTGCTTGGGCGGTCGATGAAGTTTGCATAGAAGACCCTTCCAAATCCTTGCGCGCACGCTGAAGTTCGGCATATACATCGACGAGCCTTGTTGCGAAAAGGCTAGAGAAGTGCGCAAGCAGATCATGTTGCCATTGGTCGTATTTCGCGTTCACTTTCGATTGCACTTGCTCATAGTTGATGACCAAATGACCGAAAGAGCGCTTGTTGCCGGACGTGTCGAACGTATCACGCTTTTGGCGAATTTCTTGTATGAGCTGTAGCCAGAGGTCGAGTTCTTCCCCGATGTCGTCTTGGATCTGATCAAGCTGCAAATCCCACAATGACTGGAATTGCAACCATTCATCCACGTAAGTTTGGGCGACATCGAGCTTGGTGGCGATGCTCTCGTACAAGCTTGCTAGAGCATCCATGCACATCAACGGCAGCTCGGAATACGTGGTGGCAGCAGCAGGACCACCAATTGTCAGAGCGCTTTCAAACCGCGAAGCTTGGATGCGAGGAAGATCAGCGACAATTGCAAGCCACGCATGCAAATTGTCGAGCCAACCGGCCTTCGCGTCTTGAAGAGGCGGTTCGAGCTGGATGACTTGATTCTGCATGACAATATCATGTGCGAAGGTCTCCACGTTGGGAGACCCCTCTTCTCGTTGCGATGAGCTTGTAGCATCGCCTTGTTCGAATTCCTCGCTCCAGTCCTTAAGAGCTTGCTGCAGCCGCGTCCGTAGCGTCTCGATGACCTTGTCATTGGTTTTCGACACCCAGTATCGGATGTTAGCATAAGTCTCGAGGTTGAGCTGGTCAATAGCCCGCTGGAGTGCCTCTAAATGCTGCCGGAAGGCGTCGGGCGTAAAGGCGCATGTTTGCAGATCTCTCAAAGTAGCATCCACGGAGACTTGGATGGTAGAAAGCGTTGAGACCTTGCTTTGAAGTATCGAGATGGAGTTTCCGAGGTTGCGAACAAACTGAACGTGAAGCTTGTCATCCGATGACCTACCATCATCACCAGCGTGCCGCACGTGCACATCGTAGGCCAGCACGAATGTCTCCCATCGCACAGACGTGCCTTTGGCGATGAAAGATTGAACATCATTGCGGAAGCCACAGAGAAGGATGGTGTCTTCGCCCATATTCTCAATTGATAGATCCGTCTGGCCAAGCGTGTTCAGACTTTCCATCAAGCTAACGGCGAAAGGGTAGACGCGGCGAGCCTCCTTAGACACATTGGTGATAGCATGTGGGACAGGATGATTAAGCCATAGCAGATTTCGGACCTCTTTGAACAACGTTATGACTTGCGAATCAAAATTGACATGGATGTCAAGCTGGTTCCCCTTTGCTCGATTTTGCGTGATCGCGAAAAGTCTGCCAGAGATCGAGAGGTGCTTTCGACTGATATCACGCAGCCAGTCGTCAAAGATGGGCTTTGTGTCAAGCTTTCGCCTAAACCCCTCTCCGAGCGCGAAGAGTTTCTGTCCGTCTGTATGCTGGTCCCATTTCGGTCCGAGGATGTCACCGACTTTGCTCATGTACCCGTTGAGCTGCCTCTCGATCTGCCTGGCACGGATGATTGCACCAGAGATCGGCGGCAAGTCGTGCAGTTGTGCCATGGCATGTGCTTCCGACTGGCCGTACTGATGCGTGAAGCGTTTCTGCAGTGCCTCTATATCGTCGCGAACGTTGTTGATGAGCTGGACTTGGTATTCCGTAATAGCACCTCTGATCTTCGGCCGGACGAAAAGAGCGTTGAATTTCGAAAAGACGCGGAACATCTCGTTGGCAGTCTTCGCAACAGCCAGCCTGTCTCGCAGCCGGGCAATGATCGAGTTCTCAACCCGCGAGGTCCGCTCATTGTATGCAGCTTCAGCCTGCGTCCACAGCCGCTCGCCTTCGGGGGAGATGTCCAAGACGTCCACATCCTTTACAGCAAGATACGCTTGGGAGATTTCTTCAACGGCGTCTACATCTCCCATTTCCTCGACTACGACAGGGGCAGCTGTACTTTCTGAACTCTCTGCGACATCGTCTTCTGGTCCTAGAACATTGATGATGGTCTTCTGTAACTGTTCATGGTTGGTCCGGAATTGTGCGATGTAACTTAAGCGGTCTTGTGTCCTGTCGTGGCGCTTTGTAATCTTGATTGGGATGAACTTGTCGTTTCGTCTCCGAGTGACTTCACGCGCCACATTTGTAAATTCTTTGACGTCCTCATCCCAGAACGCCCAGACCTCGCCTACTTGGTCAACCAGCTTGACAAATTCGTCGTATGTGTAGTGCATCAGCGTGCGGCCGTGAAGTAGATAGTGCAGGCGAGTATCGAGGTCAGCCGAGACGGCCTCCACAAGCGGAAGTGCACGCTTTACGGGATAAGGGCAGACCCTGAGCTTCTTGTTTAAATGTGTGAAGACGTCGTCCAATGCGTCCCTCAATTTCTCGATTGATGTTGCCGAAAGCATCTCTTCAATCGGAAATCCATGGAAAAGGGTGTTGTATTTCTGCACCTTATCCTTCGTCTCTTTCAGCTTGGTATCTGATGAGAAACTGGCCGTAATACCATGCCTCTTCGCCTTTTCCAATATCTTCATAGTCAGCTGAATGCCACCGCTGGTAAGTTGGGTTTCAATGCCGTCCAGGGCAGTTTCCATCGCCAGCCAGAAGTTCTTTTCCTGCGTGGTTGTGCCGACTGGCCTCTCGTCTGCTATCCGCGTGAAGTCCCGAATCTGCTTGATCCAATCGTTTGCCATATTCTGGAGCTTGTTGAGCAGCATGCTATCTGACACTGCGGCATCCGGAATGTGCATCGCAGCTGTTTGCCAGTTGCCGTTCGCCTCGTCCAGTTGGGCCTGTACGGCTTCGTGAATTTGCAATCGGGGAGCCTCAACTTCGATGTTCTGCTGCAGGTTCTGAAGGCTGACTTCGAGGTCCGCAAGCTTTCGCCTTGCTCCAGAAACGCCTGTCTTGGATTCGCCGTCTCCTCTAAGCCTATCATTCGCGGGCTCCGCCCCTCTTGCTGCTGCCTCAAAGAAGGGCGTAAGAGCACCCCTGACGAGCGAGTGTAGACTCTCGTACGGTGACACCGTCGCACCTGTATCAGAGACTCCCAGAGAGCCTGGCATAGGCAGATTCACCACTGAGACCTGCCTGCTGATAGGAGCGTCGGGCGAGATAGGAGCCGGACGCTTTAGGAACGCAACGCAGCCAGTTGTCCGTGCTGAGTACAAGACTTCCGAACTCAATAGATATGTATCTTGAACGCGTGGCGAGTCTCCATCCATCTGCCCATTCGGTTGTGCGGTTGATGCCTGCTTTAGCACGTAGAGTGCCACTTGCGGCTCTAGTGCGAACCTCTGGCATCTTGATATCGTCTCTTGCAGGGAGTCCTCATTCAACAAGCTACCGGGAGCTGAGAGCTCTGCTTCAGAAGCTCCAAGCATGACTTCAAGCACGCTCGTAAGGTATTTGACAACCGCTTGTGGCTCAACGGCGGATGGAGTTGGCACGGCCGGCGTGCCATTCGCCACGCCATTGACTCCTTGGATCACAGGATCCTCCATATTGATCTTGCTATCTCAATAGAATCGAGATTGCCGACATCGCACAAGGTATGGGATCGTTTGGAAGTGTTCGTGTTTCGGCAGGGGTGAAGGCTGCCGGCGGATATGTTGTCGGATGTCGCGTTGTCAGGAAGCGCACGAGACCTGTTAAGGTGGTGAATTAGGATGATATAGATGTTTCGGCGATGCGATGAGGTCTCGTGGCCGTGCTATCTTCTGTTGGAGTTGGAGGGGTGGAATGTGTACGCATTTCCTAGTTGATCGACGCGTCGCGGAGGTCTAATCTGGTAAAGCCGCGGCCTGCCCCTTCATGCCTGAGGCAGGAAATATGGCAGGGGAGAGCCTCCACCTGCAGCTCGGGCCTCCAGCTGGAGTCCCGTCTCAGGACGGACGGGCTACCGTGCCTTCCAGGTTAGGTTAACTACTTAAGCTCTTGTCGATATTTCTGCATCGCAGAAATCATCAGTTTTCATGCCAGCTTCCTACAGTATTTCATGCTCATCCAAGTTTCACTCTATAAGAGTATCCCAAATTGGTGCACGTTGTGGTGGTGCGTAAAGCGACGGTACTCGACATAACACTCATCACTTGTCAACAGAGCACGGCTAATGTCAGCCTCTGAAAACAAGGAGATCTTGATCGTGTGAAGGGACTGTTATCTCAGTCTTATGTGCGACGACTAACAGCTAACGGTGCTTCGAGCTCGCCGCAGACCCCCAATCCGCCATCAATCCCTTGACTCTCTAAGTTATAGTACTGTAATTCTCATCAGTCTTCAAGATATGAAAATGCATATACAAGGTAATGACGGGCACAGACGCTGAGACTCTTGACAGTAATCTTTCGTGTACCACAGGGGCAAAGTCCCAGAACATGGGACCTATCATCTAATGGAAATAAGAGTGACGTGAACATAGATTAAAGCTTCATCTTGAAGTGCTGTCCTTCACATGTTGTGCAAATCATACCATCTCTCAATCTCTTCTTCTTTTGCTGTTCAAGTAGCATGAGCTGCATTCGGTAATTTTGCAGGTCCTGGTTGTTGGGTTGTCTCATTGGCCCTGTTTCCTGAGGCAGTAGCACTCCCTCGTTGACTTTACTAGGCATTCGTGTGCTTCAGATATACATCAGTAATCGGCAGCGACGGCTTTGAACCGAGTGTGTTGGGGCGGGGGAAGTGTCCGCGATACATTTTTCCGTTGTCTCGTCGTAACGCATTAGGTCCTGCATTTACTGGGTGGTCTTGAGGGCTCGGAAGCCGACCGTCGCTGACGAATATTGTCAGCAACCCTTATCAACGGGAAGACGTTGGGAAGACGGAAACAATATGCTGCCTTGTACACAGAGCGTGGATCTGTCTTAGTTGAAGCAAACGAGTCCAATTCTGCACCATATCCTCGTAGATCTTGGAATCAAGCTCAGTAGAACAGAACTCACCTCGAGTTCGCCTGCTGCCAAGGCGTACCAGGTAGATTTTTCGTCATCTCGAAAGTGGTAGATCAGACAGAACATATGGTCTTGGTTAAAAAAAAAAAAAAAGAAATAAGAAAAAAGCTTTTGCGGACGTAGGGAATAGACATGAGCATCCAGAAATTCTTGACGCATGTTGTACACTGGAATGAGGCAGAATCACGCGACACATCACGTTGCGCCTTTCACCTGTCATACTGGAGAACAGTGGCGTGCGTGTATGTTGCAGCATATACCACATACCACAATGCGGCCATCCGTTTGGATGGTTAGTGCGATACCGCACATACCATGGTTTCACTGCGCCTTGCTCAAGCAAACGAGGTTGCAAGGATTGGAATGAGATGAGAATTTCTGCGCACGGCGTCAAGTCTGTTGATCAACAAGTGACACGGAGGAACGAGCTCGCTAGGCGAACGAGGGTGCTGAGTTCGTCGTATGAGATTTGTTGCAGGACACAAATGGTGAACAAGAGTTACTCAGATATTGATCGAGAGGTATGGAAACGTGAGATGGTGCTGTTGGAGCAACTCCATGTGCAATTTCGGAGTACCGGACAAAGCAACAAATGTCGCAGTCAAGGTTGCGCCGAGAAGCTACATATGCTGTACAACGGGAATGACCGAGATCCCGAAGGCATGTATTTCCACCAGAAAGATCGATGTCCCGACGAGTTGACGACAACCGCACGGCATTTCTCGAGAAGCGCATTGGATCCTTGAAACATCGTTGTCCAAAAGCTCTGCGATTGATCTGGTGCTTGCTCATGAAGTTTGACTACGGGACGTCGTCGAGATCTCTGTTTAACAGTGAGTCTGTCAGCAGCTTAGTTTTTGCAGAGTGAAACGCGCAGCTTGCTGCACCTGCCCATCAACGGACAATGCGTATTGGACGTCATACCCCAATACTCAGATAGATGGTGACAACACATCCTTTTGCAGATGACGCTGAATCCTTGGCGAAGCTTCAGAATTGGCATCTCTGCTTGTGATGATCTGTTTCGACGACGCAAGGCCAAATGCATTTGAATCTGGATTGCTCGCAGCTGTTGGTATCAGGATGTAACGTCAAGACCGCCGAGTGCGGCTGTGACCAACGCTCTGACGACTAAGGTGTTCATGATGGTTCACAAGCCTGAAGATTTTGGTGATAGACCCAGTCACTGAAGACGGCTCAAAGTCCGGTGGTGCTTTGGTATCCCCAAGAGAACCGGGTCCTGGTTACTGGCGTTAGCAGCGTTTATGTCACAGGCCGACGGCGACGCCGTTGGGCCCAGAGTATATGATGCATGACATTCTGGGGTCATCGAGCTGCACAGCATTGCGTGCCTGGTGGTCGAGGGAGAGTCGAGATGAGATATCTGACGCATATGTTGCTTCACGAACTGTTCAATGAGTCGAAACCCGACAGACGAAGCCGAGATAACTTTGGCTTGGACGCTGCGACCTGCTGGTAAGCCTCGTCTTGAACACAGAATACGCGTCGTAGGCAAGGGATGCCACTGAGTACAGTGCCATATGACTGCAAGAAGAGACGGAGCATAACATTGCGGGCTGGAGAACATTCACTTTCGGACGATCCCGCGTGTTGCTGACTGAGCGCTGGCAGGTGCCAAGCACTTCACATGCCCGCGTCGCCTGCCTCTCATCGCATTGCCAACCACGCTCGAACGTTTGCGTCAATTGTCGACGTTGCAAACACGCATAGAGGTCAATCTGGTGAATACACGGACAACATCGAACTTCAGGTGCTCCCTCCTTCAACAGCGCGCCTCTCTACTGAGTACTCCGACACTGCAAGCACATGGGCAAGTGAAGTCCACGCAGCATGGCAGAACCAACACCGCAGCCGTCCCAGTCCACCGCCGAGGGCTCATTGCCGCCCCCTACCGCACCCGAAAATGCCAGTACCCAGCCCGAGTCCGAGCCCCAGGCTGAGCAACAGCCTCAGTCTCAGTCCGAACCCCAACCGGAGTCACAGCCTCCGGCGCCTGCCGATACTGTCGACCATCAACCCGACGACGATCAAGCACTCGAACACGAGATGGGCATGAACCTCGACGGGACCTCCGAAGCACCAGCAAGGCCTTCCTCGCAACCTCAAGAACCCTCTCAGCCTCCGGCCGATGCTGGCCCCCCGATCCCCAGCGCAGTCGAACCCCGCATCCCGCAAAAGAAAGACGCCAGCCTGCGAGAGTTCCTGGGCAAGATGGATGACTACGCGCCGATCATCCCCGACGCGGTAACGGACTACTACCTCACTCTTGCCGGGCTGCCACCACCACCAGAAACCGACCGGAGACTTGCGCGACTGATGGCGCTCGCGACGCAGAAGTTCGTGGCAGACATAGCCGCGGACGCGTATCAATACTCTCGCATAAGGTCCACGAACACGACGTCTAACAATCCGCTGACGGGGCTTGGAGGCGCTGCCGGGTTTGGTATGAACATGCCAGCTGGGGGCGAAGGAGTGGAGGGAGGCGGGAAGGGCAAGAAGGAGGCGGGCGGGAAGAACCAGCCTCTAGGCGGGCCCCGGGCAGGGTATGGCGGCGGCGGTGCCGGTGGGGGACAAGGGAGGACGGTGCTCACAATGGAGGATCTTGGTATGGCGGTGGGCGAATATGGGGTCAACGTGAAGAGAGGCGAGTTCTACAGATGAGTTACGTTTTCTGCAAGATCCATGAGTGGAGTCCGGGGTTGCTACGGCGTTCCGGGGTTTCTATCATGAGTACGTTATGGGTTGGAATTTGGACATGCTCGGCTGGCTAGCCTTGAGCTGGCGTTACGATTGTGACATACTGTAAAGATACCAAACAATGACATTCTTATTTCTTTCTGACGAGGGTCGCCATCATCGTACGATAGTCACACCATAGCTCGACCAGACCTTATTCTGAAAGATAACTGAATGCAGCGAGAAGGCAGCCGACTGATCAGCTTTGACAGCTGTCGGACTTGCAGTCAACGGCGGACGTGCTTGCTTGTGGGATGGGACGTGTGATTTTGTATTCTGAAGATACAATGCGGTGGACTTTGACACAATGAAAGGCCCGTGACATGACCTATTCAGACTTGCTACGCTATTGACCGTCCTCGGTATGAATTAAAATGCAGTTGGTATTCCCTCAACGCCTTGCCATGCAATCACATCTTTACGCCATGTCATCCATGGTCTCAATACACCCTTTGCCTGGTGAACTTACGCACGTGTCGCCTAACGCCGTGATGTCCGCGAACGAGCGGCAGCTGCAGGTGGTGGCTCAAACGCATCGTCGTCGCTGATCTCGTCCTCGCTGGGCTCCTGGCGCCTCTTCGGTGGTGCTCTGGTCGCTGTTGCCCTTCCACTACCGTTGCCTGCAGAACCATTTGCCTGGCTTGATTGACTCCCTAGCCATGACAGCTGCGTTTGTTTCCCCGCGCTCGCCCTGCTCGTTTGGGCGTTGCTTCTAGTCGGAGCTTTCTTTGCTGGCGCTTTCTTCGAAGTGGGCTTGACAAACAGTTGGCTCTCGTCATCGTCGTCATCGTCATCATCAATCATCACAACGTCTTCCTCGTCATCTTCATCGTCTTCAACGGGCTTCTTCTTCCCGCGACCACCTGCTTTCGCTGGAGCTTTCTTCGTAGAAGCAGCCGTCTTCCTCGTCGTACCTGCGCCTGCTGCCCTTCCGCCTCTGCCTCTGCCTCTGCCCCGACCTCTAATTGACGCCCGGGACACATTCTCGTCATCCTCATCGTCGACCTCGACCTCGCCTTCTTGTTCACCTTGGCCAATGTAACTTGCCGGCTGATCTTCCCACGGGCCATCTACATCGCTGTCCCAATTGTCAGGCTTCGGATTTCGGCTGATTGTTCGCTTACTACGCTTTGCCTCGCCTCGATCGAACTTGGCCTCCAGTGCAGCTTTGCACTCCTCCATCATCTCCGCCATACGCTCCTCATCCCAATCCTCGTCCTCCTCGTCGCCAATCAGCTGCTTCACTTGAGAAGCGAGCGCGTCATCTACAAAGTCATTCATGGCGTTTTTGTCGTCTTTATCCACAAACATACCAACGGCATCGGAAAAGTTGTTCTGAGGGAGAATGGTCAGAGACTGAGCCGTCAGGAACTCCTTCACGAGCTTTTCCACCTTGACGCTGTCGAGACGAATTTGCTCCAAACGATCAGCGTCAGGCATCTCAGGCCGGGCCTTGATCTGCTTCTGCGTCTGGCGCTTGCGATGAAATTGGACCACGTCAGTTGCATTCGCGACCCTGCCCAGGAAACGCGAAGAGAAGCGTTGTGGATTGTCGATATCAAAATTGCCACCTTCAGGCGCTGTGTATTCGACTCGTAGACGGACAAGCGGCAAGGGCGGCTCAATGACTTCTTCGTCTTCGTTTGTATCGCCGGCCTCCTCTTGCGTTTCACGCCATTTCTCAGTCGCCTGTTCGATCAAATCATTCACAATGCCTTCTAAGAACCGGGTGATTTTGGGCTTGTTGTCGCTGATTTGCGCGACATCGCGCATCTCACGGAAGTTTGAGAGAGCGATCTCTTTCATGACAAAGGGTCTGACTGTCTTCAAGCGAATCGTTTCGCAATCAAAGTCTTGGCCCTTGATGGTTAGAATCGCAACTTTCTTCGTCTCTGCTTCGCCTTCTACGAGGGAAGTAGCTACGGAGGATCCAGGCTGCATGACGTGGAAACCTTGATCTGGATTCTTCGTCGGTTCGATCAAGCACTTATGCTCATGCCCCCAGACCACAAGATGCAAGAACTTTGGTAGGAAATGTTCAGGTAGATAGCCAGTGTCAGTGTACGCATGGTGATTTTGATGTACGCTCATCAGGTTAAACCAGTCGTCTTTCTGAGTGCTTGGCTGGAAGAACTTGACCTTGCCATCGCGGAATGTGCGGAAGAGGCGTTCGTCGCGGACATTACTGAGGCCGTAGAGTGCGAGCTTGGTGTTGCCTTTTTGCAACAAAACAGGCTTGACCTCAATGTTGTCCGACTCGGGCGTGCGTCCATAATAGTTGATTAAGCCAGACATTTGCAAGATATCCAGCGCCGCCAGGTGGCCCTCACCAGACGGGTCATCATGGTTTCCGTGAATTGAGAAGACTGGAATGGCAACATTGATATCTGGGTCTTCGTAGTTGACGTGGTTGAATGTGCCGCCAAACTGCTCGCTCGCGTCGCTCAGCATTTCAAGCTCACAGGGTTTGTCGCCGTAGCAATTCATGCGGAGGCTTCGCATGACCTGATACATCGATTTGCGGCTTGGCTTGTTTTCATGGAAAAGATCACCTGCGAGCAGGACCATATCGACGTCTCGGTCTTTGGCAAGGGTCATGACTTCGTGAAAGGACTTCCAGCTGTCATCACCTCGGACGGGATCCCTCTCATTGTAGCCGACATGATTGTCAGTTGAGACAAGGACTCTAATTGTGTCCGCCGCTGTACACATAAAGTCAGCCCGGTGTTTCATCATTTGCATTTATCCTTTACAACAAACCGGTGTAGTTAGACGGCATCTTTGTGGTTTAGATGTGGCGTCTTTGCGGCGGAGGCGGAACTTGCAAGAGCTGGCTGTCATCGAATGAACATGACATGGAGGAAAAGTTGGAACGTGTAAAACATTCGGATAATCCAGCTTCGTAGGCGGAGACGACTTGGAAGTGGATGTGAATGCGCGGAAGCCTGAGGGTGCCGCGAAAGAGCCACGCTAGCGCACGCTAATCGAGCCTCGGCGGGAACAGCCGAGTGCGGCAGTCGTTTCCTCATTGGGACTTCCATCTCCGCCCTACTGTATCCCGATTGCTGGCGGCCGTACTTCGAAGTGCCTGCAGCTTTGAGCTACGCCCTTCCACGCTCCAACTGAAGCTTTCATCCATCGACCATGAGGGTAACGCAGTGCTTATTAGCACGATCGGTCTGGAAAGGTATGGAGAACTTGAGCCGAACGCTTTACAGCTCGCTAACCATCAGCAGGGCCACACATCGTACCGTACGTCGTTTCATGGCGCTTCACAATTCGGCAAGCCTCGCGGTGCCAATACTGACATCCTTAGACTTCCTATTGTCCGCCCGAAACCTGGCGAGCGAGTACCACCGATCAAGACCCAAGCACGAGCAGCCACCATACTTCCCAATTTCGTAGGCCTGATCTTCCAGGTGTACAATGGCAAGATATACCATGATGTGAGAATTACGGAGGACATGGTTGGACACAAGCTTGGAGAATTTTCGCCGTATGTATCTGGGCACATGAGGTTCAAATGTAAGCTTTGCTGACGGGTGGGACAGGACACGAAAGCGCTTCTCGTACAAGCAGACGAAGAACAAATAGAGACCGGACGAGTTTGCGCTTCGCGACTCTACATCTGTGATTTTGGAGCGAGGAGTTTGGTGTTCGGTATGCCGCATGTGCTGAAGTCGAATTCGGAAAGCCATCGGAGCGTCGGGGATCTTTGATTGTGCCTGCTTTGTAAAAGATCAAGTTTCTCGTTCTTGAATTTCTTATGGTCCTTTCCGAAGCCGCAGGCGCGATGATTGCGAGCAGCACTTGGTCGACCCTTGGTATAGCACTTACGCCTTATCGTGCTGCTCCTTCGTCATCGACAAGAAGAAACAGAGCAGTTCTTGCAAGTATGGATGAGGCTGTGCACAAACAGTGTCGCTCTAATCCCGAGTTGAAACACCATCTCCCTCCTTCACTCATCACACTCCATCCATCACACCCACCAGAAGACGTCCACTCGTTCACGCGCATCGCCATCCCGGCCATTGTCAACTCTTTATAACCCCCCACTCTCGCTGCTCTCGTTCGCACCCACTGACTACTGCCTCTTGAGGCCACTGCACTTGGATAGCCGGAAATACTGGTCCACTCATAGTAATAGGTCAGTCCAAATTGTGTGTTGCGTGATGTCCGCTGACAGCTTCGTCGCAGCTTGCCCACACGGTGCCTTTGCATTTTGGAGCCCTTTCCTCCGTATACCCTCTTCGCTGCATTGAATGGCTTCCGAAAAGTCGACCCGACGGGTCTACTCTGCTGAGATGCTCCATCGACTGCGCAGCACAGCTTCGCAGCCGACGCTGCACCTGAAGGAAGCAATCGAAGAAAATGACAATGGCGACGCGGAACTCATCAAAGGTAAGGCAGCCCTTCGCCACACGCACGGACATTGATCTTCATCTTGAGCATCATACGTAAACAAACCTGCCTTGCCATCAAGCACACACATTCTATGCACATCACAAATCCCTCACACTCATTCTATGTTTTCTCATGGATAACGTATCCCCTTCAAACCTCGAGTCTCAAAGACGTTGGGTCAACAAGCTCGTTGACACTCCGTCGCCGAACCCATTCGACCGTCATGACTCCGAAACCGAGCTGACTCCGCTTCGCGCATCGACAGAACACGTGCTTCGCGGTTCCAGGTCTTTCGCCGCCCGCTCTTGGAAATCTCGAACGTCCGCCAACTCTCTTCGGGTGCCATCCAACAAAGAGAACCGCTCCACGACTGCCTCTGAAGCTGACCGCATTCCGGCCGCTCCAATCCCTTCAAAGGGTGTTCCTGTTCTATGTGAGATAGCTTCCAATAATCAGAATGTCCGCAGCGCAGCAGCAGCAGCAGCAGCGGGCGGATCATGGAGAGCACGCCAGTCCCCCACTCAGTCAATGCGCGCCAGAAAGATCGAATCGCTTGTCAAAGCTCACGGCTCGCCACCTCACGTCCGCGTAACAGCCGGTGGCCGCATTGTACCCAGCGAGCAGTCTCCTCTCTGCCACCCCCGGTACGGCTATAGCGCGATCAAGACCAATGGCGGCCTTGTCAAATTTGCTCCAAACCATCCCACGGGAAAGACCCAATGGACACAAGCAACGCAGAATGGCTTTGTCGCTCAAGACATGGATGGACGCCTGTGCCAGATTGTCAACGGCACCATCATGCCCCTAAACGAGGTCAATGGCGCCATGCAGCTGTTCATGCCTGCACCGAATCTCAGTGTCACCCAGCGTGGGCCATCGCAAGGGTCTGTTCCAACTGCATCTCAAACTGCAGGCAATCCGCCTCAGCGACAGTCATCTCGTGTCCCTGCACCAGAGCCATCCGTCACTGCCCAGGTCAACGCCCTGGAGCTAGAATATTCAAAGCTTGAACATGAGCTCAAGGACATCGACAAGACCGAGGTTCTGCATGGCAAGACCATGGGCAAGGCAGCAAAAGATGCTCTTGTTGGCAAGCGCCGTGAACTGGTCATGACCACGGACAACATTCGTAAGGCTTTGAAGAGCTTGAAGCAACAAACACCAGCGGAAGCGCCGACTTCTCCACGCGCCTTGCAACCAAAGCAGTCCACATCGCCTCCAAAGAGCCGTCTTCCGCCGTTCTTGCAGCAGCGCCAGAGTCCACAAATGGCACTACCACAGCCGCCTTGTGGTGCTGTGTATGGCATGCCTCAGCCAGGGACATTCGTTCCAACATATGCGTTCCAGCCAAGTCCGTCGCCAGAGTCGACCTTCGCCGGCCAACCTTGGGCTATGCCGCCGCCGAACATGTTCGTGCCACCACCGCCTTTCGATGGATCTCTGTCATCTGCCTCCTTGCCATACCAAATTGAGGCGCCTAGACCGATAACTTCGACTTTCGAAAAAGCGTCACAAGCACGAGCCGCTGCTGTAGGAACTACAGCATTGCAGCCCACCCAGGAGACCACGAATCAGGGACCGCCTCAGAACGACGGCGCTCGTTCATTCGCGGACTTGCAGAAGGTGGCTTCGCCCCACAAGTCACATGCTGTACCTATCAAAGCCCCAGACGGCAAGGTAGTCAAATCTAGCCTCAACCCAATGAGTCCAGCTTACAAGCCCGGAAAAGCCTTCGCTGCTCGCCAGAACGAAAGAGATAAAATTCCCGCAGCCAAATCGGTCAACACTCGCACGCCAACGTCGCTGTCCCCACCCAACCAGCAGTCTTCGACCAGCAGTCAGCTCCGTGTGGTGAACAAGACAGACGATTCGGCCAGCCCGCGCAAAAAGAGTGCTCATCTTCACAGCTCAAGTATCTCCAGCTTCGAGACGGCGGACTTTTTCCCGCGCAACACTCGAGAGTACTCCATCCGCAAACATGACTACCCGTTGACCTACAATAGCAGTGAGAAGGAGAACATGGATCCTCAGGGCCACGGGTCTACCCAAAGTGACGCTACCGAGCTTCACATGAACGGGAATAGGGTAAGCCACGCCCACCCGGCTTCCACTTTGAAACAATTGCAGGCCACCAGCCCTGGCACTGGTCCGACTGCACCTCCGAGCACTCCGGCCGACCCGGAACTAGCTCGCCAGCAGTTACTCTCTGGTACTATTGACAGCACCATGTGGGATCGTCAGAATGTCAGTTCAGGGACTGGTGTCCTCCCTAATCGCGAAGAGCATAATCTCAGCCCCAAAAACAAACGCAGAGAGTGGCTCTTCGTCGAAGAGCACCCAAGCCGGCAAGCTTCTGTATCTCCAGAGAAAATGCATGCTTGCCAGGATGAGTTATGCGTCACCTCCTCGCCCTACTACAACGTTGACTTCATGGACAAGCCACGCGACTTTGTGGAAGGATACCAGGCAGGCTTGAACCGTAGGCCACCCGGGTTTGACCGTTCTGCAGACTTCTTGGAAGGCTACTGCGCAGCGCTGATGAACTCCACCGCCCACAACAACGCTTCTGCTGAGGCGTCGACGGGAAGCCCAGCTAAACCGATCTCTCGCCGGCCCAGCCCTGCGGCGATGCAGATGTCCAACGGCATTTCTGCAACGACAGATCGGCGTCCGAACAGGCCTACTTTGGCTCCGTTGGAGACTTGCCTGCAGTCAACGGACACGTTGAAGCAAGCAATGCTCGCACCGCATAACGAGAATGCAGTCCTCACGCCAGCCGCAGATGGTCCTCACATTACCGAAGCTACCTTCAATTTGGGTGCCTGGGAAAAGACTCGCAAGGGAACTGGCGTATCAGATGTCGACCCGACTGCTCTTCAGAATGCGCTTGCTGGCTTTGAATTCCCAAAGTGGACGACGTCCACTGCTCGTCGCCAGCTTGACAGCTCTATAGATAAGAAAGGGCCGAAGGATGAACAACTGCCTCCGCGCCCGGACCCACAAGGGAAACTCAATCTGCAGGCATCGCTTTACAACCAACGTTCGGGCAATGAAATTTCCCAGCAGCCAGCATCTTCTGCTACCTCGACCAAGAGCGCCGCTTTGAGCAGCAACGCTAGCACCGGCTACCGCATAAGTAGCATGACGAGTATCGACTCGAACCTCTACCGCAACTATCCCGGCCATCGCGTCTTCAGCCCACACCTGGAATACAAGTCCGCGAGTTCCGTTGCGCAGCATGCCGGTCTTGCTTCCGGCTTCTTTGCAGGAGGTCAATATGATGGTGCGTCCGATCTCATCGCCGCTTACCCTATCTCAAGCCCCCAACTGATGACCGGTGCTCCTATCATAGGCGCTGCAGCTTCGTCTCAGACCCAGAACCCCATGCCGACGTCCAGGAAGGATAGCGCTGCACCGTTAGCAACACAACCTCAGCAAGCACGCTTCGTCGAAGGCTCGATCGACGGAATCAGCAACCCAGCGACCTCGCCTGTGCCCGGTTCGCCGCCCATGTCGCCTCAGCCCAGCCCAGCCAAAGACAAACCGAAGGACAGTCCGAGCAAGGGCTCCCCCGCCCGCGCCAAGTTCGAGCACATCGCCGAGAAAGTCGGCGTCAAGACTCTCGGCGCTGGCAAGAATGAGAAAGACACCGAGCCCGCCAGTCCACAGGGAAAACGCCGTTGGCGCGATGTCTGGCGCACCAGCTCCCGCAAAGAAGGGAGCAGGGACGAACACCAGCCACCGCAGCAGGTGTCTGGGCCTACGACCACGGCGACCTAGCGAGAGGAGATCCATTCCGCGGACGGTCTTCCGACCTGCTCAGCAAGCCATGCTTACGGCCGATATTGGACACCTTCCTGGTCTTATCAACTCAGCGACTGCATCACTTACACTCATACAGGAAAGTTCTCTGTGTCTCGAGTTTTGGATCAGAATCGACAATCTGTCCCACTGCATCGTTCACGCGACCTCCCAGAAAAGCAGTCATCATTCACCGTCATAATCAGCTCACATGTACCCACCACAACTTCAACCATCTCTACTGCGCTACCCCGACGCATATCCCATACGAACCGCACGCTCACTTCAAAGCGTGCTTAAAACTCTTCCCCTGGTCTTCTGGACAATTCACTGGTCATGGCACTATTGGTCTCAATGCATTGAGTTATTGCATCCGATCACAGTATTGAAACCTGAAGTGGAGGGAGGTCTTTCTCGGAGGGGATTGCGTGAAGGGAGAGGGGTTGGAAGAATGTGCTATGAAGGACGCATACTTAACAAATGTCAGGATTACCATGTTCTTCGAAAGAGAGTAGCTATAGCGAAAAACAGTATAGCCGGAAAGTATCATCGAATTTCAAACATGCTCGCCTGGTTTTCTCTTTCTTCCTCCCCCAAACTTTGAAATCGTGCGCTACTCCCTCAGATAGATACTGAGGTGCGCATCCAGCCAGGAACCGCAGTAAGATTCACAGCAGTACGCGCGGGGAAAAGATCGCCACAGCGCAGAGGGTAGGAGAGATCTTCAGCAGAAGACGTCACGATAAATCTTGATATGCCTTGCCATATCGTCTATCATATCACATGCAAAAGACAAAAAAAAAAAAAAAATAAACGACCGCTCCTACACCCATCAACAAAATGCGACATCCCAACTTTTGCTTCCCACAGCCAACACATGACGCCTTCCACTGACAGCTCGTAGATCAAGAAGACCCTTTCCCAATCTCCACCTCCTCAAGACCGAAACAGAACACCGGAAATCCCCATGCCTACCCTCAACCCATCTTAGCCCTAACCTCCTTCTCCACCAACTCCCTCACGATCCCCTTAACCTTTTCCCAGCTAGCGGGGGCATCCAGACACCTCTTCTCCATCTCCTCGAGGCCGACAAACTGCTCCGGCAAGACCTTCTCGAACGTGAAGCCCTCGACGTCCTTGAGCGCGAGCTCGACGGCGTGGGAGAATTTGGCCGGGTGCGCGGTGGCGAGGGAGATGTGGTGGATGGCTGGGTCGCCGCCGGTCTTCTGGGCCGAGTCGGTGCAGGCGGTGATGCTGCGCAGGGAGGCGGTGATGCCGATGGCCGAGTGCGGGTCGAGGATGTAGTGGCCGTTGTGGTTGGTGCCGGTTGTGGCGGGGGTGTGGCCGTTGGATTGGACGGTGGCGGCGGCGGAGGAAGAGGGAAGGGTCGCGCCGTAGATGTCCTTGATGGTCTGGATGGTCTGCTTGTCGCTCACGCGTTCCGAGTCGAAGTTTTCTTTCGCTGCGGCGAGGATTTCTTTGTTGACGCCGAAGCCGCCGTCTTTCTTTAGCGCGTCCAGCCAGTTCTTGACTTTTTCGCCTGCTTCCATTCGTCGACGGTTGATCTCCTCCACGGTGCTGGTGCGGTAGGCTAGGAACCAGAGGAGACGCTCGAAGTTGGAGGAGACCAGGATGTCCATTGCCGGGGTCAAGGTTTCCTTGACGCCACTTTCGGCGGCTTTGACGCCGTCTTCCACAAGCCCGCCCTCTGCTTCTTTACCGTGGACTGGCATCTTCTCGTAGAAACCGGTCTTCCAGAAGCGATGAAGGATGTCGTTCTCGTTCGTAGCGATGATCAGCTTGTCTGCGGGCAGACCCATGCGAGTGGCAAAGTATCCCGCCATAATGTCACCAAAGTTGCCGGTCGGCACGATGAAGCGGAAGGTGGGGTTGGATTGTCCGGTCTTTCGGACGAGGCTAAAGTATGCGTAGAAGTAGTAGGTGATCTGAGCGAGGATACGGGCCCAATTGATGCTGTTGACTGCTGCCAGCCTGTGGGTCGAGTTCATGTCGGGATCGGCGAACAAAGCTTTGACGATATCCTGAGGGGGTTAGCACAATGCGTTCGATCCAATTTGCTAGAGTGTGGTTGACAAGGCGAACTCACCTGGCAGTCGTCGAATGTGCCCTCCACAGCCAAGTTGTGCACGTTTGCGTCCAGCACTGTCGTCATCTGCGCCTCTTGGATCGGGCTGACTTTGCCCTTCGGATGCATAATAAAGACACTGACATCCTTCTTGCCTCTCAGGCCATAGATAGCCGCTGAGCCCGTGTCACCGCTCGTAGCACCTACCACTGTCAGGTGTTCCCTGTTGGGATCCTGTGGCTCCTTGCCCTTATTCCTCCGCACGAGGAAGTACTCGAACAGGTTGCCCAGGAACTGCAGAGCCACATCTTTGAACGCGAATGTGGGACCGTGGAAGAGCTCGAGCAGATGTAGGTTCTTCTGTTCATCCAGTGTGACCGAGGGTGTGATGTCCTTGGCGCGGAAGGTGCTATAACTCTTGTGGATCAAGTCCTTCAGGTCCTGCTCCGGTATCTCCTCGCGACTGATGTATAGGCTATAAATCTCGTATGCCAGCTCTTCGAAGGGCAGATCTTTCCACCGCGCATGCCAATCGCTCGGGAGGCTGGCGATCTCTTCCGGAATGAATAGGCCGCCATCGGAGGCGAGACCTTTTAAGACTACATCCTCAAAGGAGAACTGCGCGACTGAATCTCAGCGTAAGCTCCTCCCCTCGCTTCCACAGCGAGGATCGCACTTACATCGTACGAGCCTCCTCTCGTGCTGAGGTACCGCTGGGCGGCGGATTTGGGAGTCATCCTGCAAGGCGTGCGGCGCTGTTTCTCTTGCCTTCGGTAATTTCTTCCAAACTGCTTGGAAACCGTGTCAAGGTGAGTGAATGCTCGTCACAACTTTTTCTCCAACGCGCCTCCCACTCGGGTGACTCCCCACCATCTTCAACTTCATCAACGCCTGCCGATCGCGGCGCTCATTGGTGGGGCCCAGCCCTTGTGCCTGAGGCTAGCCGACCGAACACCGGCCCGACATACCTGCACACAACCTGCACGTGATCAGATCTCCCACCTTGGAACTCACAGCCAGTGCAATCACCCTGACACCCGACATCACCTGCACACAACCTGCACGTGATCAGATCTTCTACACTCATCGCGGACGGATCCGGGGTTCAGTCAGGCAGATCATCTTGAGCGCCCATCCCTACGCAAGCTGCAATTGAGCCTGACGGTTCCACTTGCAAACACTACGTTGGTCTGGACTGCACGCCGTGCATCTGCATTCCAAGACCAAGGGCGAATCGCTGCGGTAAAGAGCGCTAAAGGGCCTCAGGAGAGCCTATGAGTGTCCAACATCGCCGTCCGTGCAACACCCTATTCCGCATCCTCACATGTGAGCTATTGAGCAACTGAGCGCTCTCTCCCACCTCGGAGATTGGACTAAATGTCGACCAAGGCACTGTCACATTCTAATACTCTGCAGTCTAGCGCCTATTCCAAATGACCAAGTTCTTCCTGGCTTTTTAATTGCTCACCCAGCCACAGATCCAGCTTTAGCAGTGCAATGTTGTCATGACCCGGCGAGGAAGTGGTGTAATCCTCATCGATCCAACCAGGTGTCCCTCCCGACAGTAATGGATCTCCAAACTTCCTGCATTTTCGCTACAAATCATCAAATACACGCATCGCAGCCAGAGTCACACTCGGATTTCCCATAATCACATCGTGGAGCCCATACTTCAATATCTCTTCCCGGATAACCCCCTGTTCAGTCCGCCACTCCACCACACTGCCTGCATGGCCTTTGTCAATCCTCAAAGCAGTCTTCCTCTCTTCGATCTGATCTTTTCCGAGATCCGGTGATCTAGTCGCCGCAACAGCATGTGCGAAGACCTGCTGGGTGAATGTTGCCATGGAATATCGTAGTCATCCTCGGCATGCATAATAGTGACATGGTACCCCAGCTTCGCCTTCTCAACTGCGCGAATATAGGAAGCGATTCGATCTTTAGTCGCCCAATCGTCTTTGATAAATGTGCGCAAATAGTTGAACAGGGCAGGAAACTTCGCCACAGGACCTAGGATGGGAATAGTGCCTGCTACGCTGTACGTCGACACTAGAGTCGGCACGTCGACAAAGGGTGCGACTAGGATGTGTCCGGCGAACACTATTGGCGTCTCCTGTGTGGCGTAGTATTCTGCGATTGCCATGTTCACAGCCGTCCCGAGCGATTGGCTGAAGATGAGGATTCGGGATGGTGGTATACCGACATCATGCTTGGACCAATCGACGACTTCAATTGCATCTGCAGTGATGCTGCGTTCGGATGAGGGGCCAAAGCTGCCGCCGGACCACCGGTAGTCGAATGTGATCGCATGTATAGGATTGGGCTCTACTGCAGAGAGCCAATGGAACTGTGGGCATGCCATTGTCCACTCAGCTCAGTGCACACTGATGACTAGGGGTGCTTGAGGACCATTCCGCAGAGATGAGAAAGGCAGAACCTATTTGACCTTTATATCGACTGCAGCGAGCTCAGCACCGAACTAGCTGCCTGCAGATTTTCAGAGGGGACCCATCCCGCCTGCAAAGGCTTCTTCCGCACGTGGGCTTCTCGTTGGTAAATCAAAGAGTCCCGAGTTGTGATCACAGCTGTCGTGGGATGGATTGCTTGCGTGAAAGTGGTAAAAGCTCCCGGCTTGTCAGGCCATGTGACACCTCGCTCAGATATTGTACACAGTATTACCCACGATCATTACGTCGCTCGTCTTCATTCTTCAACGCAAATATTACCTCGAAGACACTCCTCAAGCATCGCTTGAAAAGATATTCACAGTCTTACCAGTCTGCCACGCGCCGTAAAGGATCATACCCAGGATCGTCAGGTTGGCGAACTGGCCGAAGATGATGAGCAAGAAAAGCGTTGCTAGTATCGAGTCCGTAGACCATCCCGATGTGTTGACGAAGATCAGGACGATGTCGTAAATGATGAAGATGTTGCGCAGCCAGATTAAGGGCACGACAACAGTAGCAAAGCGTGCGAGGTGAGGGCGGTCACGGCTCTTGATCGAAATGTCAGCGTCATGTCGTTACAAAAGGGGAGTCTGTACGAGGTGTCTTACGTTCTTGCCGCTGTTGTTCCGCACCAGGATATATCTTCTGATCACTTCGACCGAGACACTAATGGATGCCGCGATGACTATGCAGCGATAAACGACAAAGACAATCTTCGTCGCTTCGTCGTTGTGCACTCTCTCAGACCACGATACAGTGTCGTTGATTCCAGATATGCCGAGTCCCCACGCCACGATACCGCTGCACAGGATGGCGAGCATGATGAACGTGTTCCAGATTATCGACTTCCAGCCCGGCTCACTGATGCCAGTGCTGTTCGATGTGACGTGGTTGGAGTAGATGCACACACCGCCGTTGATCAGCGTCGTGAAGAGAATCGAAGCCAGCGAAGTTGCGTAGGATAGGACCGCGATGCTGCGCTCGTATCCATTGGTCCCGGACGGCCTCCTCCCACCCAGCTCAAGGTCGCCATTGTACTGAATCCCACTCCCCGCTGTCTTGAGGACATCCTGGACGAAGTAGAAAACGTAGGCCAGGAAGAAGCAAAACAGGCCAGGTTAGAGGAAGAGATAGGTACCCAGTGAGGTCTTCAATGGCGTTGCATGGCTGCGATCCGCAACCGAGAGACGTCGCTCGATGAGTCGCTGAAATGTAGGCTTGGTCGCAAGACCCAAGAAAACAAGGGCGATAGCAGCCGTGATCACGTCCAGCGCGAAGACAGCCTGGTAAGACGACCTAGAGCCCGTGAGGTCTGCGCTTGTTGATGACATTGTATTAAGTAGAGTAGGCTCTAAGACAGGTGAAAGTTTGAATTCAGTGAAGGAGAGAAGATCCAGACCTACCTTCCAACCATCCAGTGCGATGATGATTGATGATGATGTTGCTCTGAGGCTCGCGCGTCAGCCATCCAGTCACCGCTGACAGCAAAGGAGCAAGGCAGCACAGGGCGTAGCAACGAGTTGCGCAACAGAGCGTCATGTGCCAAGACTAAACGCATTCGTTGGCTGTGAACGGATTTGCCACAGACACTGTGTCACAGCCCTGTGAGAACGCGCGCTTCGTTCGGATATTTTGTCGCATGCAGCAAAAGACATCAGCGACATGATCGTCAGCGAGTCTGCCGACGATAGAGGTCGAGAGAAGGTTGGCTGATGAAGCTCGTCGCCGCGGAAGCAATCTGTCTCGGGCCGGGTGGTTGTCAGTACAGTGCCGAGTTCCCGACCTCCTTTCGGATCACACATCGGACAAGTCGGTTAATTTGCAACCGCAATCTTTCATCGATCGCGATCTGCAAGCAGACACCCGTTCGCGGCAATTAAATCTTCAGGGCTTAGAAGAACCGAGGATTTTCAAACCTGTCTAGATGTTCGTCACGGATACGAAACAGACACCATGTCAAGCGGTTTCACTTCGTCGAGCTGTACGCATACCATCTAACCCAAGACTAATCAAGTTTCTTCGATACCAAGCAGCCTAGACATTCGAATATGTTTTAAGATCATTGTCAATACTGGATGTTTGAAGACCAAAGCAAACCACTTTCGACCCTTTGGGTGCCTCTCTCGCTTCCCAGGCCTATTCCGCGTCAAAAGGACAGGTAGGCGGATTGTCGTTAACCTGGATGCCTCCACGCTTCGCATGGTTACTATCACGGAACGGCGTCTTCCAACCACCCTCGCTTTCCGGCGTAGCAAGCCACAACCTCATGAGATGTCTCCTCTGCCTTAAACGGCCCGCCTCGTCAACAGAACCTGGCGGGTAATCCTTATAAGCCGTCCGAGCATGGTAGACGTGCATATTGCATAGGAACTGAATATCGCCGGGATCGAGAATCATGTGCAGAGCGAGACGTTGGCAGGTATCATCTAAGATCTGTAACGCTCGCTTCTGGGCGTCGGAGACAGGTGGGATCCTTGCATCGGGACCTGAGTTGAAGCGTGCGAGGGAATTGACGTTCATAGGGTCGAATTTGGACCAGACTCGTGGAGCGCCTCCCGCTGGGTCATGCTCCATGAACAAGATTGCTGACTTGTACCATGGGTCTTGGCCTTCGCTCACTTCTCCTTTGCGGTCGAAGTACCAGTTTGGCGTGCACAGAGTTTCAACGACGTCCGGGTGTTCTTGTTGGAGGGTGTTGAAGACGTGGTGGGTAGAGGCAATGTCTGACTCGCCGCCTTCGAGCGACTTAGCCATGCACAGGAGGCCTACAAGGTCTGTACCGTCGGTATGGAAGAATTGCCTGTCGCTACGTGAGTCGGTGCAAAGCGTTAGACATGACCGCTGTGACATACTTTGCGTTTGTCCGATAGATGCGGACCTTGTCTGGTCGAGTTGGGTCTTCGCCCAGATCCTTGACATGGCCGAGGACATGGCCGCGACCATTTTGACTGACGAAGTGACCAAAGTATGTACCCAGACCCATATATGCCACCTATAGCACGTTAGGTCTGGTCATCTAATGCAATCCGCATAGTCAGACTTACCGCCGACTTCTCAAGACCCCATCTCTGCACAGGTATACCCTTGAACAGGATGAAGCCCTTTCCATTCAGGATCTCTTTCCTGATGGTAGCTAACAGCCAAGACAAAGTAGGCAAAGGGAAATTATCCTTGGTGATGCCAGTCAGAGGAGCGCCAGAAGCCATGAAATCATCCGTAGACTTTTCCAGCTCCCGGATCTCTTCGTCACTAAAGACGTGAGTCCATCGCTCAGGATGTTCGCGGTAATCTTCGGCTTTCCAAACCGTAGGTCCTGTGATGTGCTTTGGGAAGTCCTCATAAGCTCGGATCCTGGAGAATATAGGTCCATGCTGGCCGGAGGTTTTGATGCCATCAGGGAATATCGCTTTGCTGACGACGGGAGTGTCTGCAGTTGCTGCCTCTTGCGTTGGGCTTATGGCGATTGATGGAGACATCTTCGACTTGTTGTAGTGTTTAGGACAAAGCTGAATTCAGAACAATGCTGAAGTTATGACATGGGAGGGGTTACGATAAGCACGGGGGGCTACATATACTTACGAGGAGTACACCCCGCCGACAGTCCGTTGATGTCGTGATCAAAGAGCTCCTACTACATCGTGCATTGAACATGTCGGCCGATCGCCCGTAGAAATGCTTCGCCATTATCGGCTGGTCGGGCGTAGCTTACACTTTCGATGTCGGCCATGTGCAACATATTGGCTCGTACGAAAGAAATATTGCTTTCTTTGGCGGGTTTTTCGTCAAGTTAGTAGCTGGCCGGTCACAGATACCTAGATGATTGTCAGCTACTCTGATGGTGAATTTTCCGATCTGTAGCGAGGCCCAATGTGCAGAAAGGCTTCGGCAGCTCGGTATAATGCTAAATGTGGTACCTGTGGGGGTCAAAAGGCGGGGACTTCCAGGAACAACCGACGAGCCGACATCCCATCCGCAATATGATTGCCAACTGCCACCGACCTGCCGTTCCGAACATTACCTCTGCAAGATATTGGATATGATCGGCGCCGATGGACCGTCAACCGGATCGAGCCTCCCTAACTGGAGCCTCCAGCCGAAGACCTTCCGCCTGCAATACATGCAGAGCGAGAAAAGTGCGATGTGATAGGCGGCCGGGATCATGTACCAACTGCGAGAGACTGGGACTATCATGTGCACCAAGGAGCTCGACGGCCTCGAGCTCTACCACAAATGATCCGGAGTTCAGCGTTGGGCGTAAAAGAAAGCGCACGTTCCACTCATGTCTTTCCTGCAGGGCGCTGAAGATCAAATGCTCAGGGGACCGACCATCGTGTGAGAGGTGTAAGCGTAGGTCAACTGAGTGCCAGTACGATAAATTCTCAGAACCAGCCTGGAAACTCCAGATAGAGAGGGAGCGGCAATACGGCAACCGCACTGTTCAGGACCAACACAGTCAATCTTCCCACAGGCATTCTGTCTTATCCCCTGGGCTTATACGGCCTGATCACCGTGCGGAAAATCGCTTGAACAGACAGGCGGAATCAACCGTGGATCGCAGGTCAGGCGACATTCATTCGGGCAATGCTTCGCTACTTGGTGGCGATGAAGCTCGTCCTCGCATTGAAGCGTATTTTGCTCATGTACACCCTTTACGCTGCTTTGGGTTCCTGCACAAGCCTTCATTCATGCACAATCTAGACCATAGAGATCCAAGTGCCTTGGATGAGGATGCTTTGCTCTTAATCATGTGCGCATTGGGAGACATGTTCTGCGCCCAAAATAATGACGACGAAGATGGCTTGCCCGGGAAGACACCTTCAAGAAGGGCGCAGTGGACCAGTCGAGCACAGCATTTATTGTACGCCCAGATGGGCAGAATGAGCGCGGAGAACTTGATGGCCGCGGTGCTTCTGCAAGACTACGCCATCCGCATGGCGGATTGGGGAACGGCGTTCATGCTATCAGGGTTGATCGCACGAATGACCCAAGCGCTTCAGATCAACCTGGAGCATTCAACGGATGTTTTGTGTCAGAATCCTAGCTTGCGACCGGATGCAAGCACCAAAGAGTCTAGGCGACGCTTGATGTGGTCTTGCTATATTGCGGATTCGCTCATCGGGAGTGGCGTAGATCAGCTCACCCTGATACGAGAGGAAGACATGAAGATTCAACTACCCTGTAGCGAGCGAAACTTTCTACATCAGTCTCCTTGCATTACAGAGCTCCTCAGCCCAAACACAGTTCTTGCTTTCGCCCCTTCCCGCCAAACATCTTCCAGCCCTGGAGACCACTTGGGGATAAGGGCACGTTACCTTCGTCATATTTCCATTCGAAGAAGAGTACTCAAGTAAGTCTCACGTACCTAGTAGAGTATGCGTTGTTATTGACATCTTTTTACGGATACATCAAACATCTCCAGGACGCAAAAGCACCTTGGCACTCTGATTCGGAATTTACAAAATTGGACGCAGAATGTCGAGCATGGTACAACAATCTGCCAGCAAGCCTTCTCGTCAACCCTACAAGCATTTACATCCGAAAAGAAACGTCTCAGGTCGGTGCTCTTCTGGCATTGCACTTTATGTTTCATCAGACCATGTGCGACCTCTATCGCATTGGTACACCGAGTCTGTATAAACTCCGCTCCCCATTTGCCTTCCCTCCCGAACAAGCGGCCTACTTGCGATACCTGCAAAGCGAGCTCTTCCAACACGCCAAGAACATAGCGATGCTTGCAGAAGAAGCGTTACGCCATGGGTTTCATGGTCTGGCCGATTCTTGGATACCAACTATCGTGTACGACAGTTGCCGTATCATGCTCTACTTCGCCACGCAACTTCACGATGCTAACAACAATCATGGTCGGAACCTGATTAATGAGGTAGTTCCTCTTGTGCGCAGCAATATGGTAGCTTTGAAGAAGATGCGGTCCTTACACTCGGTTTCAGAGCTTCTATTTAACGCAGCAGAGCGGATGCTGGAAAGGCTCGGACTACAGCAGTAAGTCTACTCAGACGTATGTCGAGACATGTGGATTTACAGCTACTGACAACTTTCGCAGTCGAGGTCAGAACGTAGTCCTGGATCAACCATATCCTGACCAAGAGCAAGACGAAGAGCAGCGAACAGCTCCAGGCACACCTGTGCAAAGCACGCCGGAATACGTCTTGAACCCTCTTTCCATCTATCGAATGGCACGAAAGAGCATTCCGGAGAAATACGCTCCAGAGAAGATCCCTGCGCCTAACACTAGTGGCCGGCCAGTGAGCCACAATGTATCAGGAGGTCAGTTCAACGGGGCACCGCTTGCATCTGTACACAATACTGACAGTCCGCAATTGGACCCATCCTCCATCCCAGCGCCCACTACAGCGGGACCAGATTCATTCCAAGACATCCCTTCCCTCTTCACCGAAGACCCTTCGAGGTGGGACTGGCAGCCTGCTGAGACGGTAGTAGGCTCGCACGACGAATCCTTCGGTCTGCCGCCGTGGGAGCCGTTTGGGTCTGAGCAACAACTTGATGCGTGGGGCTCTGTTTTGCCGAGTGCATGGTAGCTGGTGGATAATGACCAAGTAGAGCAGTTGTAAAATAAGAATCATTGGCTCTGACAGTTGTCTCTCAAACTTTCACATAATGGGCCAACACCATCTTCAGATCCAGCATAAGAATAGAGAAACATAGAAATTGAACGGCCTGAGCCATATCAATCCGGGCTCAACACCGTGCATTAGATTGGAGTCGTATAGGCCGGGTGAACACTTGGATTCGATGAGAAATCCCTATGTAGTCTATCTGTCTGATGTAGACTATCCACGTATTGCAATGCGTTCATCACCTCACGCCCCAGCGATCTGCTCGAGCCAGTACTCACCAACAGACAGTGAAGCGCGACCAGAGTGCCAACTCATCAACTATGTATAGGCGAATAGCCTACCAATTCGAGCTCACCCAAGCGTTCCAACTACCAACCGCAAGAGGAACAGGACGACAATGCAAATTGTGCCAGTCCCATTTTCTACTGTTCATCGTTTCCGGAGAATGCGATCGCGGAATACCCCGATTTTTTGACCTGGAGCTTCTTCAGCCCTCCATTACCCGCGAACTTCAGGGTAGTGGGTGACGGTGTCTGGTGCGACTTCGCCCTCTTCTTAAACTTCCCCACGGTCGTCCACGCCGCTTCGCTCGGGCCATATATCTCCTCACTTCGAATCGTAGAGCGAGATGGACCACTTGCCAGCCTAACAGAATCCTGACATCTGGTAATTGGAGTTGAGGGGACACTGGAAGCAGCTGCAGCATCTGAAACGGTCTCAATATCCTCCACCTTCTGACGATCCTCAGAACCATCCTGCTGAACATCCTCACGCTCGACCACCAGATCAACCGAGTCCCTCCTCTTCAGCATCTCAGCCCCATCTTTTTCGAGCCGCGCTTTCTCATTCGCAACATGCCGATCATAAGTCTTCCTGCTCGCCCAGCGCCAGAACCCGGCCTTGCGAATCGCAGTCTGTTCGTCCTCCTTCGCCACCCGAGTCAAGTCGTCGCGAACCGCATCGCGGATCTCTCGGACAAGGTTCTGTTGGTCTTTACCGTCGAAACCGGAGGTCGGGATGTTTAGCGCGGCCATGAGCGTCTCGATTTCGCTTTCTTCGATGTTCGGCTCGCTTTTCTTGCGCTGCTTGGTGTCCAGGTGGCGATTGCGGGCTTCGCGGGTGTTGGTAGTGCCTTTGTGGTAGTAGAGGTTGAAT
This sequence comes from Hortaea werneckii, assembly GCA_037044905.1. Lineage (NCBI taxonomy): Eukaryota > Fungi > Ascomycota > Dothideomycetes > Mycosphaerellales > Teratosphaeriaceae > Hortaea > Hortaea werneckii. Next base: position 9,142 of record JBAOKB010000161.1, on the reverse strand, counting down.
TTGATGTCGAAGTCTTCGACCAGACTATTTTCGTCTTCGGCGTCGTCGGTCGCAGCGCAAGTCGAATGCAGGGCTTCCGCTACAAAGCTGATCTCGGCAGCTGTAACGACTTTGGCCATACCTGCAACTTTCGCAGCCTTCTTCGCCGCTTTGCGTTCCTTCTTCGACAAGGGACTCGGCGAGTTGGTATCCTGGTCCGGCAGCAGCTCAGCGGTTGGACGTTTCGGGGTGTCAGCGGATTGCACTTCCTGGAGTTGGCGCAAGAGCTCGGCAATTTTGCGGTGACGTTGGTGGTGATGCTCTTCGCTGTGCCTGCAAGGGGCGCATTCGCTGCTCCATCCTATCCTGCTCATGAAGTTAGCTTCATGTTTTTGGCGATTAGCGTGATCTGTGGCTTACATGAAGAGCTGGGTGTGGTACCGCTTACACCACTCGACATGCTGTCCCAGACATTGCGAACGAACAGCATCGTGCGTCAATGGACGCTTGCACTTGGGACAGTGGTGGACTGGAATCGGGTCAGTATTTGCCACCTTGAGTTCCCACGCATGAAGACTTACTCAGACCGCCACCGTCCTCCCATCTGTACACGTCATGAGGCATATCTTTCAAGCACTATGCGTGCACTTATCAGGTCTTTTCGGCCTTCGGAGGATATTACCGCCGTCCGCAGAGTCGAACGTGCTACTTTTCGACGCCGAAATGGCGAGGCTGTAAATGCTGGAGAGTGTGATGGTCGGAGAACAGTCCTTCTCCATTCTTCTGTATGTGAGTGTCGGTGAGTGGCTTGCAACTATTTGACGGTTGCAAGCGTGGAAAGAGTCTGATATGTTGGTCAAGCGAGTGCAGCCCCTGAATCAACAAACAGGCTCTGGCGCGCGAGAGAGAGGATATCGCGTTTGACTACTGCCGAAAGTGCTGCTTAGTGTTACAGTTTCCGACTAAGAAGCAGGAAGCCGGGGCGGTCGAGGAAGTGTTGAAATACGTATCGCGTGTTGCGTTTGTGAATAGCCACGGGCTTGTAAACGCGAAGACAATCTAATCAAGTTGCTGCAGGTGTGCGTGCGCCGAAATTGTACGTCACACAGGGGGCTGACCACGGCCCCGGTGACGCCGCCGAATGCGTGATCCCGCAAGTGACGCATCACATGCAAAAACAAGTTGGAGGTTGAGGAAGGAGCGCAGGGTATGAGAACGAGCGGATCCAGTTGGGCTACCTGAAGACACTAGCTTTTCAATACAAGACCGTCAATTGTTCGTTGTCTCATTAGTATTGGGAGCATTTTAGGCATCCTTCACCATTCGAGCGCCAGCCCACACGTACGGGTAGTTGCGCTGGTACCAGTTCACGCTGAGGTTGGTTAGCGAGCTACATGCGCCTCAATAGGATCTTGGACTTACAATGTCTTGCGGCCCGCTACTCGTGGGTGCGTAGACCATGAGCCGCCGAGCACGACGTTGTGCTTTCCATCATAAAAGTCGGCTACCCCTTGTCAGCAACAGATTCAGCAGAGATGCTCTCAGGCATGACATACCACTATACGCAGGGTAGAGCTTCATAGGCTTGAAGCCATCCTGCATCTCCAGTGCTGAGCTAGTCCATTCCCAAAGGCCACCCATCTCACCCTGACCGGCAAGCTTATTGCCGTACGGGGTGACAGGCATCGGGTGCCAGTGCTTGAAGCCGACGTTCGCCGCGTCCAGGTTCACGAAGACATCATTGGGGTTGGAACTAGCTACAGCACCAGAGCCGTTCAAGGAAGGGTTGGATGGCGGCGATTCCTGCACGCCATCGTTGACCAGGTGGCTGGAATACGTCAGCAAAGGATAGACCCTGGCATGCTTGGAGGAAGATACTCACCCATTCACTGCTGGAATCGTCCTTCCTAACGTCTTCGAGGGTTCCCTCTGCTTCAAAGCATCAACGTAGTAGTAAATGCTGCGAGCCTCTTCCAGAGTCGGAATCCGGCCTCCCATGTACTGCGCACAGCCGTTGAGCTCGTCATACGACGCGGAGACTGGCCAGTCCAGCGCATACTCCAGGGGCACGGGGCCGTAAATGGTGCGAACAGCCTTGTCACGAATGAACTGCTGTTCACTCTGACCACCGTTCGTAACCCCGTTCACGCCGTTCACGCCATTCGAAGCCTCAAGAGGCAACCACGAAGCAGGCAGCTCCTTCTTGCCAGTCGCAAACACGTATTTCGCATATTCTCCGTTTGTAATGGGACGGCCTTTAGCCTTCATCGCCGCCACGCGAGTCTTCCGAGGCGGCTTCTCGACATCCCAGCCAAAGTGGCGCACGGGACCTTCCGGCGAGTCAGGATCATCAAGACCGACAGCGATCGTCTGCTCTGGAACGTCAAACCACTCGTTCTCCACAGCATTCTTCTGTGCATCAGCAGCAATCTGTGCGAAATCGGGCTTTGCCGCAGATGGTGGTGGCAGAGCCCATTCGCTCTGCAAGAGCATGTACAGGAGTGTTTCAAGATGCATGATTTCGTGCTCCAAGCCCAGCCACAGCGCACGGCCAGTCCACTTATCCTCGTACGCTTGACCAGAGGCGTAAATGTTTTTGACTCGCTGTCTCACCCGCTTCTGGAACGCCATGATTTCGTCGAGCTTCGGCCAATCGTCTGGGATTTCGCTGTGCGAGTGAACCTGCTCCGGATTGTCGACATCGGGATCGATGCCACGCTCGAAGATGTTGTAGAAGTACTTAGGCTCAGTAGGGTTGCCACCGGTTGCCTCTGTGAGCTTCATGTCGAAGAAAGTCGGGATGTGGCCAAGATAGAACACACATGCGTTTCTCAGCTTGATGGGCTTGTCCAGCAGCTGCTCGTCCGGAATCATTTGGCGAGTCACCATGTCCCAGGTTGACCAGAGTTGGTGCCATTCATCCAAGCTGGGCACTGGGTGAGCGGCATATTCTTCAGGCTTGGTCGCAAACATCGTTATTGGTTTGAGCATGTGCAGTGCTGATACAGAATGTCAGCAAGTGTTGCATAGAAAGCCCGTCTTGTAGACTTCAGTACGTACCGTAGTCGCCGGCGTCGTTGGACCAGGCTGCGACCTCCATGACGTTTGCGCTGCGCCAAAGCTCCTGCGCCTGAGGTCGGCTGTACTTATAGCTTTCTTCTATCCTGATCTTTTCGCCTTGCTTCATCGCCACGCCTTCAACAGTGATGTCTTTCTTCGGGACGACAAACGCTTGGTGCCTTCCGCTCTTTGCGTCAAAGTCACCGACGGCCTCCCAATCACCAAGCTCAAATGCTTGGTAGCCGAGCAAACGGTTGGCGTGCTTGAGCCCGTTGGCAGTGAACTCATGTGTTACGCTTACGATTGTGTCAGCAGCGTCTAGCATTTCCGGCGTCAGACTTACCCTTCGCTGTCGTTGTACGCTCGATACACCTTTTGCGGATCTTCACAGCCATCGACACCAATCATCAGATTGTCGCAAGGGCCCAAGATGGCAGCAAATTGACGAAGAAACCCAGCAGCTTCGTCGCGGGTGAAGTTGCCGATGCTTGATCCCATCGACAAGATGGATTTGGGTCTGTTCATGTTCTCCGAATTGCGAAGCCATGCCAGGCCATCATCATACGTACCTAGCAGACCATTGCACTTCACATGTCGGTACTGAGGAACTTCGGCCAGCGTCCGCTCAAGTTCTGGCTCCATAAGGTCAAGGGCGTAATATGAGACACGCTTACCGGATCTCTCCAGGGCATCGAGTAGGATCTGGATCTTGCGCAGGTTGCTAATGGGCCGTCAGCAAGCCAGCTCACGCCGTGATGGGCCTGGGTGAGCTATACCCGCTTCCGAGCTCTACTACCATTGATCCATCTGGTATCCGCTGAGCAATGCTCTCTGCATGCCTCTCCAATACAGCTATCTCTTCGCCAGTCAAATAGTATTCCTTCAAGTATGTGATGCGCTCAAAGAGCTTCAGTCCCTCCTCATCATAAAGCAGCAGTGTTGGCAATGTCTTCTCTCCACCATCAGCAGGCTTCAAGCCCGTCAAGATCTCTTGCTTCAACTCGATACCGGCGGTGTCCGATCGGATGTCAATGATGCTGGGGACAGAGGCCTTGGAAGCTACAGCTTCCGAGCTCGGTTGCCCAATCGAACCCATGATCGGCTTCTCAATACAGCTTGCGAAGATATGTAGTAAAGAAACAAACAAAGTAGACAAACCTTGTAAGAATGTATATGTTCAGGAACAAGCTCCGCGCAACGGAACCTAGGTGGATGTACAAGAAAGCACCCTAGAGCTTTTGTAATCCAAAGCTGTACGTCAGGCACTTGTAAGCCTCTGTGACAGCTGTCCAATGAAGGTATAGTCTTTCGGCAGGGAAAGCATCCTGGAGGCGGAACCGAAGGGCGGCGCTCTGCTTAGCAACCGCATCGCGAGCATAACAACCGAAGTCCACAGCGTTTTGCATTCCGTGGACTCGCTCACGCATGTGCTGAGCCAACCGTTTCCGCATGATGAGCCGTAGTAGTGTCTCCCCCGCTCTATACTTGGGTTGAATGGAGAATATCGCGAAAGCTGATGGCCATACAAGAAACCATGACGTTTAGCGTATGCGTCTTCAGATCCAGACTCAGGACCCAGCGGCAATTGGCATCAGCAGGACTCCGAGGACGCCGTAAGCCGCTGTAGGCTACCTCGGTAAGTAACGCGTGCCAGCTACGCCGCAGAAGTGCAAGGCGAAGGCGTATGAGGACGCTGGAAAAGGCGTAATGATCATCTTCGCCGCAGGAGATGTGAGTGCCTCTCGCGGAGATTCGAGCATGGCTGCGGGGAGATGACGCGCATGACAGGTCCCGACGAGCCTGAGCTGATGCGAGGTTGCGAGTCTGCCAGGAACAAAGTCCGACGCCGGAGATTGGATGAGTCTGTCCATCCTCAGCCGCCGTCTTCTTCTGACCTCGCCGTGAAAGATGTATGAGAAGCAAAGGATAAGAGACGCAATCGTCTCAAGTGAGGCAGAAGACGCAAGTGCTCACCGACATATCGCGCAGTCACGTGTGATACCAAATGTGCACCAAACCCGTGCGCTTATCGTAGCGCATGATAAGACGAGCTCAGGAAGATCCTAGCGAGTTCTTTCGCGGGAACATCAGATCGAGTATACCACTCATCCCATCACAAGTGGTCAGTCGAGTAGCTTACCAACACTTTTCACCCACCGGCAAGACTCATGCTGAGGATCACATCGTCGCGGCACTGGCGCAATGGGCAAGGAACATCGCATTTCATAGAACTTCTATCGTTCAGGTTGAACTCTAAGCTGAATCGAAATATTCATGTCTTTGGCAAAGGATGGTCTCCTTGGACCCATCTCACTTAGCAATCAAGGACACGACGTGCGAAAGCGACATTGACCTTGTTGGCTGACACAAAGATATCTCGTACTTTGACTACATCTCTCTTAAGGGTTTCGAGTCATGCTCGTCCTCATCTGCTAGTATGACCTAAGCAGAGCGCCACGATTGATAAGGCTCTCTCCTTGCCTGTGGCTAGAATGCAACTGACGCTACCCATTCGAGCAATCCATCTTGACGCAGCGCTCCAGCGGGACCGCAACGGGGACGTCCCGGCAGCTACAGTGACATTTGCCGTCTTCGCATCTAGCGATGCAGAACCCTCCGGCGTAACATCTGGTCGAGCATCCAAGACCCGCAAGCTTGCACTTCCAGCCTCGCTTCTCGAGCGAGGCATCCGTCTGCTCAGCTTCATCGTAATGATCTGGGCCAAGCGACGCTAGATCGACCTTCCACCCAAGAGCCTTGTCAGCTGACGAAAAGCGATCCGGGCGCATGGAAGGGAGTACTTACTTTCATAGTCCCTTCTTTGAAACCTTCCTCACAGTCCAAATGGCCACCGGGATCGCGAATGCAGGTCACGTTATGATCGCCGCCGATATACCAGGAGTCCTCGGCTTTCGCCAAGCCGGCGACAGCCCATGTGAAGATAAAAGGCGCGGCGAGGAGCTTCATACTTGATCGTGCAAGGGATCGCAGCGAAGTGGCTATCCTCACTGAATTCGTATGCCTTCTACAAATCGAATTGAACGAAGAACTTCACACATAGGAATCTCAACTCGAAAGATGAAAACCCCCTCGTGCATTCCTAACCGCTCATATATCCTGATGCGAAAATGCTTCAGGCCATTTTACCAGGTCTCCGGTAAGCCTTTGCGCAACGTTGAGAGTGGTGAGCTGGCCCATATAATGTTCTTGGGCTCGGGCGAACGAAAAGTGGCTTGGATCCATCCACGAAAAGAAATGCTCGACACATATTCCGCCAAGCTTCAGGGCTACATCGTCGGATTGCTACCTCACAAGATTGTCAAGTTTCGCGGATATATTGGACAACCGGCATATTACAACGACCTGGAGTCAGAAAGAGACCTCTCCAAGGTTTTGTGCTAATTGCGGGAGAGAGGCTTGGCGTTGTCGAACGAACAAAGCAAACTCGAATATTTGGCGCCCGGGGTCAGCAAGCATCCAAGGTAGTAGGAGATGTTAGATACTGTCATTCGTTTTGTCAAGAGACGGTAGAAGGCTTAGCGATGATCCTGGGGTGCGTTGGAGGCCTAGAGCACTATGAAGGAAATCGTTACGGTGCGTGCTGCTCCCAAAGTAGCCTGAAAATGCGAGCCGAGGTTGCAAGTGTAGGCAAATGACGGCCTTTGGCACTTACATAGTCCTCTCATCTTTACCAAACCTATACAAGGCTACCTAGGTATCCGCTTGATTCCCGCACAAGCGATATTCAAGTTAGCTACACCCGAGCCTCAAATCCCCACTACGTCCTAAAACTCAACAACACTAGACGACCTTAAAACCTCGACCGCTACCTTCCAGACAGAGCAGTATACCGCTCTCCGCTCGATCTCGACATACCGCTCGTACACAAATCACCACACGCCTCGTGCCTTACCACTTACCCGCCCCACCACCTTGCGGAGGCGCATTACAAGGCGTCGGCGAGCCCGTAGGCATAATCGTCGTCTCTGTCCTCCAAGTAATAGTCATAGTCTTCGTGATATAAGCCACGACATACGACTTGACCGTCTCAATCTGGACGTTTGGGGCTTGAGTTGTCTAGAAAAAGCGCAATTAGCTACTGACTCAGCATAGGCTCACATCTGTCCCTTAATATACCTGAGCTGCACCGGAGCTATTGCTGGCGGGGACGGTCGTGAGAGCTGTAGCGGTGCTCTGCTGCTCAACAGTCGTCGTGCTCGGCTCTCCGGTCAGGGTCTGAGTGGATCCGTTCGGAACCGTGGTCGTAGTCGTAACAGTCCTGGGATCAGGAGCTCGCTTTTCCAAGACTCCAGGGTCTGGGATCTTCACTTCTCGCTTGCGGATCTTGGGACCGAAGCCGTTCTTGAGGCCCGCGGGAAGCGTGGTGCAGGGAGCATCTTGCTTTGGGGTTCCGAGAACGAAGCAGTTGTTCTTCTGTACGACGTGGGTCGAGGTCGTGTCTGTTTCCGTCCATCTGGTGAATGTCTGGGTGATGCGGTCGGTTTGCGTGATAGTTTGTGTTGGTGTTAGTGCTGTCCCGAAGCTACCTGGAGCTGATGATGGGGTTCGATTAGGTACAACAGTGGATGTCGTGGTGACGACGGAGATTCCTGCCCTCTTGTCAGCAAGCCGTTAGTAGAATAAGATTCTTATGGCTTACTTGTCACAGTATTTATCGGGCTTGAAGTGACCGTCGACGGCATCGAGATCGTCACTGTAGAAGTCTCTTGCCTCCCGACATTCAGTACAAAGTCCCTCTGTACTGCGAAAGGATTGCCTTTTCCGTTATTGCCGAGTGTAATGATGGAGTAATTCGCGGTAGTCAGCTGGCTATGCTGTACGGGACAAGTAGACACTTGCGTTGAATTGTCTGGCACAGTCGGAACACTACTGCAGAAGTATTGATCGCCATTATTCATGTTGACCAGCATTACATCCGCGATGGCGTCGTTGCATCCTGTGAACAGGTATGAAGCCATGAAGTTCTGACTGGAGTTGCTGTTGAGGAAGTACGAGCCTCCATCTGGGAAGTCCAGGCCAAAAACCTGGCATGTTGAGTCTGCATTGTTCTGTCGCCGAACGATCTCAGACGATTCCGGGCCGGATGCTGGGCTGGCGAGTGTTCTTCCTAACCCTGCTGTAGCTGCCAGAGCCAAAAGTGCGTACATGGTGAACGGATTAATCGGGTTGAGGCGAAATGAGAATGAAAGCAAGTGCAAAGATATCTGTTTGCGTTCTCACTCTCTCAAGGTATACTTGCAATGGTGGAGACCTGGTCAGAGATACTGTGGATCATCGGTTCGCCAAAAGCCGTTAGAGACAAGCAATGCTGAGGAAACATAAGGAAACACCCAACCTATCCGCTATCAGCGATTGTTGAGGACGGCGGAGAAGGGAGTACTGAAATCAATCGTGCTCATTTCATCTCCATTTCATCAATCTCCTATGCTGAGTCCTAAAGCTAATGACTATAAATACAGGGTTTTTGCTACCTAGCCGCTTGAGGAGTCCGCCGCCATTCATCTCCAGATTTCGATGATCGCAGACTCAGCTCAGTATTAATAGAATGCGCAATATGCTCAAAATGTAATGTCTCTAGCAGAGGCTGCAGAGCCTCATGATGCACTTCAATGCCGCGCTGCCGACTTTTCACACTTCTTCCCCCTCTGGAGCGAGTCCACTTTCTTCGACCGGGGCGCCCTCATCTTCGTGCTCTCCACCAGCCCCTGCCACCGTCTGCTGCTGAATACCACCTGCAGACTTGACTGCACTTGATCTCTCTTCTTGGGGGATCTTGGTTCCCTTCGCCGCGAGCTTCTTGTAGTAATTGACCCAGAGGTTGCCGATCTTGCGCTTGGCGAAGGACTCTGGATTCGCTACGAACTCATGAACACCCTGGCCTTTCAAGGTATCCAGCGCAACAATAGGCAGCTCTTGGATAGCCTTGATGCACTTCTGCAGTCGCTCTGTCACCGTCGAACGCTTATCCACCGTCCAGGTACCGGTTTGGCGCAGTCCGCGGCTATGCCCTTTCAAGACTGCCCGTAGCAAGGCCCACGCAGCCAGCTCGATACCCTTCTTGCCCTTCTCCTGCTTCGCTTTG